>AWUE01016254.1:0-71624 GCA_001974825.2 Corchorus olitorius | reverse complement strand
ATATATAAAGGAAGAAACAAAATTACATCATATGGCTCTTGGCCAAACTAAACCTATGGCATCAGTTGAGAGAATTGAGGTAAGTCCAGGAGGTGAAGTATCGAAGACATGAAGTCCCGGATGCAGATTATCAAAGTGAGTTGCCAACCAATCAGCACACATGTTTGCCTCTCTATAAATATGTTTTATCCTGCAAGACCAATCTCGATTCAGTAGCTCATTAATAGCATCAAGTAATCGATGATGAGGGCCATAATCTGAAGTAACACCCCTGATCTTAGTAATTGCAAGAAGAGAATCTGATTCCAGCTCAACATTATGAAAACCCTTCTCCCAGCACAAATAAAGACCGTGATAAATTGTCCATAGTTCCACCACCAAACTGGAAGAAATCCCTACTATGAAAGTGAAATCACAAATTCAATTTACATCCATATCACGGTTCAAAAAACCTGTAGCAGAAAGACCAGGATTGCCTCTTGCGCTACCAATGGAATTTAATTAACTCATTAATGAAGGATGAATAAGATTAATTTGTTAATATATTTTTAGGGAAAGAAATAGATGTGCCGATTTATTGACAAATTTGGCACAAGGCTCTTGTCAAGTAACAATTGTGCTCCTAGATATAAAAATTTAAACTATTGTTTAGTTATCTTATGCACACAAAAAAAGAAAGAAAGAAGTCATACGACTTCATTAGATTAATTAAGTTTATACCACAAAAATATTTATATTAATTTCCATTATCCTAAGTTTCAAACAAATAAGGGAAAAAAACTAATTATCAACTAGATTTTGTGAATCCCTCAAAAGAAAAGGAAAAAAAAAAACTAGATTTTGTGATTTTTTTAGTAATTTATTTTGGTCTTTTCAATAAAAAGGTTGGGCCATGAATGGACTGAACTTACTGCTTTTAACAGTACTTGGTCTGCTTTGGCCAGAAAATTAATATGGGTACTTCATTTTGAATTTCTGATGAAGTAACTAAAACCAACTGTACAAAACCAAAAAATTTAATGTAAAATAAAATAATCCACCTGCTTTACTCTAATTGACAACCGTTCGATCAAGATGCTTAATGTCAACTAATTCCTTATTAAGGCAACCTGGACCGTAAACTAGGCTGACTTTTTTCCTATATTACTACCCTAATTACCAAATTGTCCCTATAAAAAAGTCCGTCAACTTTAGGAGTGGGGCCCTATGAACACCCTGTGGAATGCGTACCAGCCAATAACAGCCAAGGAAATTATTATTAATAGTACTATTTAAAAAGAAATGTATTTTTAAAAAATATAGTTTTGTACTATAAATTATTTGAGTCCAGCTTCAAATCCGCTTCTCCTTCTCCTCTTCTTCTTTTTTCCCCTTTTTCCTTTCATTTTTTCCTTTTGTTTTTGTTTCTTTTCCTCTCTCCAATTATTAGGGTTTCGTTTAGTTCAGCCGCTTTCGATCTTCTCGATCGGTGGAAGGTGAAGCTAAGTCTGCATCGAATTTCGTAAGTTTTATAGGTAATTTTGTCCAACTCCACACTGGAAGTTACCTTTTTCAGTTTGTAATTAGGGTTTCGTTAGTTATGTTGGATATCGAATGCGTTGATCCGTTTCCGCTTCCTTTTTGGTTTATAATCTTAGGTTTTGTTTGTTTGTCTTACTAATTGGTTTATTAGATTTCGTTTTGTAAAGACTTGAATAATCGAAATTCTACTTGGTATTATTGTATTTAATTTCAATCTAACTTGATCTGTGATTCTTTTCATTTGGTATTACTTATTCAGTTATAACGTCTGAGTTTTTAAATGTCGAATTGACACAGTGGATCCCAAAAATTTAAGTGTACCTATCACTTGCTAAGCATCGAAGCATAGGTTACAATAGGGTTTTGATGGATCAATTTGATGTATTAGCTGCATATTTTTGTTTTGTTGTTACTGTTTACGGGTCTCTACGAATTTTTATGGGACCATTTTTTTTTCTGTCATTTGGATGTGTTTCTCTCCTTATATAGTTATTTTTTGCTTGTTCTTTTGGGTGTGGTTTATGTGTATTAGAAATTGAGGTGATGGAATATTTGTACTATACTGTATTTAGCGGTTGAATTCTGTGAGCATCTAATTGATTATATTGTTTGTATTTGTTCAGAAATATTAGGGCAATGGAAGTTACACAGGTGCTTTTGAATGCACAATCGATTGATGGAGCTTTGCGGACAAATGCTGAAGAAAACTTGAAACAATTCCAGGAGCAGAACCTTCCCAGTTTTTTGTTGTCGCTTTCTGGAGAGTTAGCAAATGAGGAGAAGCCTGTTGAAACGCGTAAATTAGCGGGTTTGATACTTAAGAATGCGTTGGATGCTAAGGAACAGCACAGGAAATTTGAGCTTGTTCAAAGATGGTTGTCATTGGATGCCAATGCAAAGAGCCAAATTAAGGCATGCTTATTGAAGACTCTGTCTTCTCCAGTTTCTGATGCTAGGTCAACTGCATCTCAAGTCGTTGCCAAGGTTGCTGGCATTGAGTTGCCACAAAAACAGTGGCCCGAGTTGATAGGTTCACTTTTATCAAATATTCATCAGCTACCGGCTCATGCTAAGCAAGCCACTTTGGAGACTCTTGGATATTTATGTGAGGAGGTCTCCCCTGATGTTATCGATCAAGATCAAGTAAATAAAATACTTACTGCTGTAGTTCAAGGTATGAGTGGATCTGAAGGAAACACTGATGTGAGGCTTGCTGCTACAAGAGCACTGTACAATGCTCTTGGATTTGCTCAGGCGAATTTCAGCAATGACATGGAGCGTGATTATATAATGAGAGTTGTCTGTGAGGCAACGCTGTCCCCAGAAGTGAGGATTAGACAAGCAGCTTTTGAGTGTTTGGTCTCTATATCATCAACTTACTATGACAAACTAGCTCCTTATATCCAGGACATCTTTAACATCACAGCAAAGGCTGTGAAGGAAGATGAAGAACCTGTTGCCCTCCAAGCCGTCGAGTTCTGGAGTTCAATATGTGATGAGGAGATAGATATTTTGGAAGAATATGGAGGTGATTTCTCTGGGGACTCTGATATTCCTTGCTTTTACTTTATCAAGCAAGCGCTCCCCGCCCTTGTTCCTATGCTGTTAGAGACTCTCTTGAAGCAGGAGGAGGATCAGGATCAGGATGAAGTCGCTTGGAATATTGCAATGGCTGGGGGAACCTGTCTTGGTTTGGTTGCACGGACTGTTGGGGATGATATTGTTCCTCTTGTTGTGCCATTTGTTGAGGAGAATATAGCAAAACCAGATTGGAGGCAGAGGGAGGCGGCAACCTATGCCTTTGGCTCGATATTGGAGGGCCCTTCTCCTGAAAAGTTAATACCTCTTGTAAATGTTGCCTTATCTTTCATGCTCAGTGCATTGACAAAGGACCCCAACAGCCATGTCAAAGACACTACTGCTTGGACCCTTGGACGAATCTTCGAATTTCTTCATGGTTCAGCTACTGCTTCACCCATCTTCACTCCAGCAAATTGCCAGCAGATAGTCACAGTTCTGCTTCAGAGTATGAAGGACACTCCAAATGTTGCTGAGAAGGCCTGTGGTGCTCTCTACTTTCTTGCTCAAGGTTATGAGGATGTGGGTCCTTCATCTCCTTTAACTCCTTTTTTCCAGGAAATTGTCCAGTCCCTTCTCACTGTCACTCACCGAGAAGATGCTGGGGAATCCCGGCTGAGGACTGCTGCCTATGAGACATTGAATGAAGTAGTGAGGTGTTCAACGGATGAGACAGCTCCGTTAGTGTTGCAATTGGTGCCTGTCATCATGTTGGAGCTTCATAACACTCTCGAGGGGCAGAAACTGTCGTCTGATGAAAGGGAGAAGCAAAGTGATTTGCAAGGACTTCTTTGCGGGTGTTTACAGGTCATCATTCAGAAGCTTGGTTCTTCAGAACCGACCAAGTATGTTTTCATGCAGTATGCGGATCAGATAATGGGGCTTTTCCTTAGGGTATTTGCTTGTAGGAGTGCAACTGTACATGAGGAGGCCATGCTTGCAATCGGAGCTCTTGCTTACACAACAGGACCAGATTTTGCAAAGTACATGCCCGAGTTTTATAGGTATTTGGAAATGGGTCTTCAAAATTTTGAAGAGTATCAAGTCTGTGCTGTCACGGTTGGGGTTGTGGGTGATATTTCCCGAGCATTGGAGGATAAAATTGTGCCATACTGTGATGGTATTATGACTCAACTTCTTAAGAACTTATCAAGCAATCAGTTGCATCGCTCTGTGAAGCCTCCAATATTTTCATGCTTTGGTGACATTGCATTGGCAGTGGGAGAGTATTTTGAAAAGTATTTAATGTGGGCTATGTCTGCTCTTCAGAGAGCTGCTGAATTGTCTACCCATACAGCCGGTGATGATGAAATGACAGAGTACACAAATTCCTTGAGAAATGGAATTCTTGAGGCATATTCTGGGATTTTCCAAGGGTTTAAGAACTCTCCAAAAACCCAGCTCTTAATCCCCTATGCACCGCACATCCTCCAATTCTTAGATGGGATATACATGGAGAAAGACATGTAAGTTCTATTGATATAATACTCTCTTTAATTTTACTCTCCAGACTAGCTAGCATGTTTTGAATATCATGTGTGGTTATTAACATTCTTTTGTTTTGCTTGTTTTCCAATAGGGATGATGTGGTGATGAAGACCGCTATTGGTGTCCTTGGAGATCTAGCTGATACTTTGGGAAGTCATGCTGGTTCTCTGATACAGCAATCTCTCTCAAGCAAAGACTTTTTAAATGAATGCTTGTCTTCAGAAGACCATATGATTAAAGAATCTGCTGAATGGGCCAAGTTGGCCATTAGTCGTGCTATTTCTGTTTGACGGTGTTGCAGTTCAGCTTGTTTATTTTCTTTTGGAAGTCCATGCATTTGGGTGTGTTGAGTTGAGGGTCTGGGATTTGCATGTGTCAAGTCATCGCCATTGTCAGACAACAGAAGTTAAGTAATTGGTCTTCAAGTTGTCATTATCTTGCATCATCATCATCATCATGGGGTCATATTCCATCTTTTGTCATGGAGGTAGTGGATCGGGATGGTTATAGAGAAGTTGATGAACCATGAAACTGGGCGTGGGCAGAGAATAGAATATCATTGGTCCTGACAGATTGAAGTAGGGAAGGAGTCAGTTACAGACTTACAGTGACATTCCGGAGAGGTCGATTAGTCAGGTACCCTGGTTTGCTTGCTGTTTGTATACGCCCCATGTGTCAAGACTCAAAGAAAAAAAAAAGTCATTTTTGCCTCAGCATGGTTTTCTCCAAAGTTAATTTTAAGGTTGGTGGAATGGATAACTGAGGATCTGGTTCAAAGTTAGAGTGCTGCAGTACTTGAAGACATGTTAAGTGCAGCATTTCGCCGTTGTCCTTCCATCACCTAGTTTTGATTCCCAGTTTTCCTCACCCCCTTTTTCTCTTTTTTTTTTTTACTTTTTTTTTCTTTTTGTAGTTTGAAGTCTGCATTTTACTGCTTAAGTATACATGGGCAGCCAGGTTGCATTTTATTCCCTGCTGCCTTCTTTTGTATTTGGTAGTTTAGGTTGAGGTCAAGTTACATTTACATACTGCATGCTATTGGGAGCATTACATCCTGCATTGCATCATTGTTGAATCTTTCTTTTTTTCTCAATTTTCTTTCATTGTGAAAATTGTTGCCAAGTTTGGAGAAGTCAATTGTTCAATACTAGTATCATGCATTCATACAAGTCTGTTTTGCGTTTCCCTTTGGGTATACATCTTTTTTTATAAACCGTTGCTTAGTAAAGTAATTGTATATCACAATCAATTTGGGCTTTGAAAATCAAGCCGCGTCGGACGGGAAGCTCTCCCAAGAGTCCCAACATACAAAGTGATAAAAATATCACAATTTGGGCTGATGGGAAAGAGGCAATTTATATCTGGGCTTGCCTCGAAATCTGATAGCCTTTTTGCCCAATTTGTAAAGTTCTAATTCCAAATTCTCTTTTTGTTTGTTTATCTTGTGCTCTTAATCCTCATTCCTCTTCTCATAATACTACTATGGTTGAATGTTGAAGAAGCCCCATTAACAAATCACAAAGCTGGCAATTCTTAATAAAGTAGTGGCCTGGCCTCTTTGACTTGTTGCTTGTTACTTGATAGAGTATTGTCACATTAAATGATACATATGATCAATTCTTTTGGCAGCAATCTCCGTCTGCCACCTCTCAACTCTTTTATGCCCAATTCTTCCACTAATTGTTTGGACTTGACCAATATAAATATAGTCTAATGCTTAGTACCGGAAAACTAAAAAGTTTGATAAAAGAAATTCATTTGGTAGTCTTAGTCTAACATAACAATATATCATTTATTTTACCATTATTGTCTTTGCATTATTAGGATTTAGGATGTGAAAAAAGAAAGGTTGCTGTCATGTTACATACTAACCTTTCAAACCCTCAAAAGGCCTTTTTTGTTTCATAAAAAAAAATTAAAATAAAAAAGAAAGAAAGAAAGAAATGCAGTTCCAATTGGTTGGAAAGATAGTAGTAGTAAATCAAAAATCATGATTAATAATCGAATTTAGTACATACTTTTTGTTGTCAAAAGTCAGCAATAGCTAGTATTACTAATAAGATGGTATTTGTGGTACCAACCAAAACCAAGCTCAACTTGCATTTCTTTCTTGGAATATAAAATACCATATATTGCCATTTGCAAAGTAAAAATGGGTAAAGAAATGAAATGAAAATTTATCTTCAAACAATAATATAAGCTTCTCATTAATGCTAGACTAGATATTGACACAAAACAATTTATATAGTAAATATAAGACAGTGGAATTGCATATAGAGAGAAGGCCCAAACAATGCATTTTCCTAACTAAAAGCTGATGCATCCAAACAGGGAATTAAGAGTAAGAGAAGGGATTAGTGGGAAAAAGTAAAAGATGGAAAAGAGAGACAGGTTATGCCTTTGAAGGTAGTTCAGAGAATGTGGTGTGATATGACTGCCACCATCTCCTCCAACAAAAAGCATATTTGGGATGGAAAATGCATGAACTGATTTTTCATTCTTATTATTGATCAGTACTGTTTTTTTTCTAATTTTTTTCTTCTTTTTTTGGTAAATTATACCCATTAATACCACTTCTTATTCTTCATTTTTTTTTTGGTGGTGCATGAATTCTTTCCATTTCATCTTCTGCTATATATATATATAAAGAAAAGCATATATATATATATAAAGAAAAACACCTTTCATGGCCGTACAATGCAATGAAATACCAATCTATTGGATAATTAATAGTGGAAAAATCAAAGAAAAAAAATAAAGAAAATAATTTTGTAATAAGCATCCAAAATGAATAGCATATGCCACTTTGAGTAGTTCTCTTTTAGTGACTTCACCAATTCCTCCCAAAACATGCCTCCAACATTCTCCAAAAATATCACAATTCACAATGTCTGTGTGTGTATATATATATATATAGTAATTATAATTCAGAACTATATCTTCTTCTCTGAATTTTATAATTTTTTTAAAAAAAGATTAAAACCCAAAAAAATAATTGTTATTACATATATATGCACATCATCTTTTGTAAACTTACTACTATATATATACGATATTAGTTGTCTATCGACAAACTTTAGGATTGTTGCTGAAAATGGTGGTTTTAATTATAATAATATACTAATTAGTCAATCACCTTGGTTTAAAAAACAACATCATTGCCAACATACGGTCTCCTTAAAGATGATTAATTGAACTTTTTTTAAGCTTAATAAAATGATTAAGGTTAAAAATTAGTGCTAGGAGTTTCAAAGTGTTTGTATTGTGTTTCTGTCTTTCTATTCTTTTTGGTTATTTTGGGGTTGATAGTGCTCTCCCGCTAATGGCTCTCAATGGGACAAAATTCAACACCCTAATTCTAATATGCTTTGCTTTCCATTTGATTTCATCTGTAGGCCACTAACCTGTTTGTCTCCTCCTTTTTATTGCCTTTGGAAAGTGATGAAAGCCGAAACATGAGGATCAAATCAATGTACCACTATTCAATTTTTTTTTTATATATAAAAGTGAGTGTGCAAATTGTTTGGTACCACGGATCAAGAACTCTAGGACAAGAAATCTAATCTAAGAGCTAGAAAGGAAGAAAACCCCTTTTATGAAAATGAAACTTGAAAATTCTCCACTAAATAGTAAATTATATAGGTGGAAACAAATATCACCGTCCATTCCAAAATGAAGAAAATAACTTATAGTAACATCTCTATTTTGAAGATGACAATTCAGAGTAGCTAGCCTTTAGCCATAAATAATGTCCGATATCACTGAAGTTGTGTTTGAGTAATACACCACAAAATGATGTGAGGTAACAATCGCACCTGTTAATAAGAAGATAAATATAGTTGGATTTCTAGTTTGGATGATCAAAGTTCAACCTTAGGTTAAAAAAAATAAAAATACTACAGTCATTGATCGAGATTGGTTGAGTTGATAAACCTTTAGACATATGATTGAAAGGTTTGAAATTCGAGTCTTACCAATAGTTCTCGTTGATGGGTAATCTGTAAGTACCACATGCCTTGATCCTGAACTGAGATAGCCCCCTCACCTAAACTTTTATGTAAAAAAAAAATATAGCACATAGTTCGGTGGTAATAATTAATTATATATATGTATTGTGTATATAGGCGATTTAGCCCATTTGGGTAATTTTTTACATGATTAATGGTTGAAATATATATGTGGAGGGTAAGGAGGAATACGATAGAAGAAATAATGAGAGTGAAAGGAGTTCTATTGATTCTGTATTGGTTTGGTGAATATATAGTACAAAGTCATAAGGTTAGATAAGAATAAGAGTTACACTTGAAATACAACTAAATATACGGTAAAGGTTTGAAATTAAGATGTGATCTGATCTTATCATCTTGTTGACTGTTGGATTTGAAATGGAATTCAAATGCTTCCCTCCTATACCCCCCACAAGATGGAGGATCCATCTGAGACTCCAATCTTGGTTGTCAATGTCTGAAGCTTTTGTTGAGATAATGCTTTAGTTAAAGCATCGACTATCTGCACTTGAGAAGGTATATGTTGCACCTTTAATTTCCCTTGGGTGACTTTTTCTCTGACAAACAAATAATCCAACGCCAAATGCTTCATACGTGAGTGAAACACTGGGTTTGCACATGTATACATGGCACTCAAGTTGTCACAAAGAACGATGGGAGCTGCAAGACTATGCTCAAGATGAATTTCTGATAGTAGTGATTGTATCCAGCTGACTTCTGAAACAGCAGAAACAATTGCTCGATATTCTGCTTTAGTGGATGATCGAGCAATTGTGGTTTGATTCTTGGAGCTCCATGAAATTGGAGTGCTTCCCATCTTGATAACAAATGCAGAAGTGGATCTTCGATCTTCAGGGTCACCAGCCCAGTCCGAATCTGTGAAAACTGTCAAGTTGAAATTCCTTTCTCTGTTTATATTGAGACCATGAAAAAATGTTCCCTTTAAATATCTTAATACTTTTTTGAGTGATGCAAAATGTAACTGAGTTGGTTTATGCATAAACTGGGACAATTTGTTAACTGCAAATGAGATATCTGGCCGTGTAAGATTCAAGTATAGGAGAGAACCAACTATTTTCCTATACTCTTCCGCATCAGTTGCTGCACTTCCATCGTGAAGCTTCAAGGATAGTGTAGTAGAGAGAGGAATATTGGCCGCCTTAGCACCCGCCATATTTGTTTTATCAAGCAGCTTAGTGATGTATTTATGCTGTGAGAGAAACAATCCGGTTGATGTTGGAAGCACTTCAATGCCAAGAAAAAAATTCAATTGACCAAGATCCTTCAAGGAGAATTCAAATGCTAAGTCTTTGACAAATTGTTGAGTAAACCATTAATTGTTGATTCCCAGTAAGAATAATGTCATCTACATAGATGAGCATGTAAGCTATAACATCATCCTTTACAAAGAGTGATCAGACTTGGCATTTGAAAAACCATATTTTAACAAGGAGCTACTCAAAGTTGAATACCACGCCCTTGGAGCTTGCTTTAGGCCATAAATAGCCTTTTGCAATTTGCATACATAGCCTGGTTTTGACCTATCATGGAATAGAGGTGGTTGAGTCATGTAAACCTCTTCTTCGAGCCTTCCCTGAAGAAAGGCATTGTTGACATCAAACTGATGCAATGGCCATTTGTTCGAGACTGCTAAACACAATATGGTTCTCACATTGATAGGCTTCACAACTGGGCTGAAAGTTCCATTAAAATCTAATCCAGGTCTTTGTGTAAAACCTTTAGCAACAAGACGAGCCTTGTACCTAGATTTAGAACCATCGACATTCCTTTTAATTCTGAACACCCACCCACTTGCACTTCACTATGGTCCTATCTGTAGATGGTGAGACTAGTGTCCAAGTCTTATTTTTTTTCAAGAGCTTTAAGTTCATCGAGCATTGCAGCCTTCCATTTAGGACATTTGATGGCCATTGTTGCACTGGTTGGTTCTGCAGCTTCTGCAATAGGATGTTTGGTGGCAGTGAAGAGCTTCTTAGGCTTAAAGATGTTATTCTGGATCTTGTAATCATTTGGTGAGTTCTCTGGGGAACAATATTAGTGGGAACAATGGAGTTTAAATGAGAGGGTGTACTCAAAGCTGGAGAAGTATTTGTTACCTCAAGAGTTCTGCTTTTATTGGAGACTTGCATTGGAGACTGGAGAAAGATGGAATCTGTTGAAGCTGGTTCTGTTGCAGTGGAAATTTGATGTGGAGGCACTTGTGTAGTGACTGGTAGATCAAAATATGACTCAACAGGAGACAACAGGTCAGTTGAGGAGGAGTTTGAGAAGTTAATCATACGAAAAGGAAACACTTGCTCATCAAATAAAACATGCCTGGAAGTATAGATTCGTTGTGTTTGAGGATCAAGGCAGTAGTAAGCACTTTGATGCTTCGAGTATCCATGAAATACACAAGGCTTGGATTTGGGTTTTAATTTGTGGGAATTGTACGGTTTTAGCCAGGGATAGCAAAGATAACCAAAGGATTTTACTTTTGTATAATTTGGTGTTTGATGAAATAGCATTTCAAAGGGACTTTTGTGTTGAAGGATTGGTGTAGGTAATCTGTTGAGTAAGTAGACAACTGTTGAGAAGGCAAAGGACCAGTATGAGAGTGGTAGAGAGGCTTGATGAAGAAGAGTGAGTCCAGTTTCTACAATGCTGCGATGCCTTCTCTCAACAACAACATTATGTTAAGGTGTATGAGGAGGGGTTTGTAAGTGTTGTATTCCAGCAGTTTCAAGAAAAGGTTTCAACTTCTCAAATTCTCCCCCGCAATCTGAATACACAGTCAAAATAGACTGATCAAAATATTTCTCAACCATGGTTCGAAATTTAGTGAAGATAGAAAAGACTTACAGATTTTAGTTTTAATGGAAATAGCCAAGTGTATTTGGTAAAATGATCCACAAAAGCAACATAGTATTTATAACCATTAACTAAAGTTATTCTACTAGGACCCCAAACATCAGTATAAATAACTTGCAAAGGGCGAGAAGATTGAATTGAAGAAATTGAAAACGGAAGCTTGTGCATTTTATTACACGTGCAAGAATTATACAAATTATTTGAAAGCTTATCAGAACAAGGAAGTGACAAAGATTGAACTAAGAATTTTGAACTTTGGAAGAGGGATGTCCCAGTCGATGATGCCATGTATTTGAGGTTGCTTTAGTTCCCATAAGTGCAAGAGCATTGCTAGAAATGACAGGCTTGGCTGACTGGAGCTTGTAGATCCCATCTCTACTCTGGCCTTTCGCTAGTGCTTGTCTCGAATGCATATCCTTCACAAGGTAATAAGAGTCAAAAAATTCAACAGAAGCTTTATTAGTCTTGCAAAATTTAGAGATGGAAATTAAATTGTGATTTGCACTTGGCACATGTAAGACATCTGTTAAGTGAAAAGAATTGTTTTGAGAAGGAATAGAGACTGAACCAGTGTTTGCTAGAACTGACAGGCTTGGCTGACTGGAGCTCGTAGATCCCATCTCTACTCTAGCCTTTCGCTAGTGCTTGTCTCGAATGCATATCCCTCACAAGGTAATAAGAGTAAAAAAATTCAACAGAAGCTTTATTAGTCTTGCAAAATTTAGAGATGGAAATTAAATTGCGATTTGCACTTGGCACATGTAAGACATCTGTTAAGTGAAAAAATTGTTTTGAAAAGGAATAGAGACTGAACCAGTGTTTGCAATGTGAAGGTCGGTTCCATCGCCACTGACCAGTGCATCAGTGCCCTGATATTTGTCATGGATGTCAAGATTCCTGAGATCAGATGTCACATGGTGAGAGGCCCTAGTATCTAAGAGCCAATTAGGCTGAGACTTGGAACCTGCTATGGCAACATTAGCAGCTGAATAGCTATGAGTTGGCTTAGGTTTAAGCCTAAAACACTGTTTTACCTGTGTGTCCCACTTTGTCGCAGTACTGGCACATTGGTCTAGGACCAGACAATTTCTTCTGCACTGGAGTCATATTAGTGCCATTAGACTTCTGAAACTGATTGGTGCGAGCAATTGACCAGTTATGTGGGAACTTGTGAGCCGGGTGAGCACTGTGCATCACAACCTCAGTGGATTGTTGCCTTTGTATGAAACTTTCATACTCTGTAAGTTTATCCAGCAATTCCTCAAAGGAAATTTGGCTCTCGCGAGCTCGAATGCCAGCACATATCTCTCTGAATTCAACCCCAATGCCATTGAGCACATGGATGACTAAATCATCTTCTTGAACAAAGAGGATTGATGAGAGCGAGCTCATCAGCAGTGTGTCAAAGACACTGAAAATAGTCTTGGACAGACTTAGATCCTCTTGGTTGAAACAGCTTCCCCCTTAACTGCATCATTCTGGAACGTGATTTGTTGGCATACATTATTTGTATTTTCAACCAAGCAGCCTGGGAGGAATTGCAAGATGCAAAGAACGACACAACTGTCTCTGTTGCCGAGGCTATAATCCCATGGAGTAGCAACTGGTTTTGCTGAATCCAGTGCTCATAAGCAGGATTCGAAACCAAAACAGAAGAATCATCAGTAAAAGAGATTGTAGAAGAAGGACAAGGTATAGTACCGTCAATATAGCCTGAGAGTTTGTGGCCAGTGAGCAGGGAGGTGAATTGAGCCCTCCAGGATGGAAAATTTTGCGAGTTGAGCTTGATTGGGAGTTGAGCAGCTGCGTTGATAGTGATGAGGGGTGGAAGACCGTGTGTTCAGTTGATGGTTTGGTTGTTGGTGTTGTTCATTGTGGGTGTAGTAGATGAATCAGAAGACATAGTTGAAAGACGAGGAGAGGAAGAAAGGAAAGGAAAAAAAAAAAACTATGCTAGAGTTTCCTAGCTCTTGATACCATAAAAAGGATTAGGATAGAATAAATAATGAGAGTGAAAGGAGTTCTATCGATTCTGTATTAGTTTGGTGAATATATAGTACAAAGTCATAAGGTTAGATAAGGATAAGAGTTACATTTGAAATACAACTGAATATACGGTAAAAGTTTGAAATTAAGATGTGATCTGATCTTATCATCTTATTGAATCTGAATCTGTTGGATTTGAAATGGAATTCAAATGTTTGCCTCCTATAGAGAGAAAAAGACAAGATACCAAAAAAAAAAAGACTCGCATAATAAAAGGTGATAATTGATGAGCATACACACAAAAGGAAGAGGCAACCTAAAAAAATGGCTATAATACAGAGTTTGAAACCATGCAAATTAAGGAGTAGTGTTCCCTAACTTCCCTTTGTCCAACATGCATTAAATAAATTTAAACATCTCTGTTTTTTTTTCCTTCTTTTAACATATGTAAATTTTTTTTGAATGAGTTGACTTTTGATGTGTGGGGTGTTGAGGATGGATGGGGGTAATGCACATCATGATTCTGTTGCTATTGGGTGGGGTAATGCACCATATGAATGACAACAGCTGCCACTGCCACATTTATTCAATCCCTACCCCCACATTATAAAACCACACCCCTTCCCTCCCTCCCCCATCTTCTCCATTTTCATTCAATTACTCTTTCATAATAAGTACTACTTCTTCCGTTCCCAAATTCCCTTATCAAATTAGACAGAAATATTATATCCATGGCAGCCCTTAATTGCTTCAAGACTTTTCTTCTCTTATCTTTGCTCCTCATGCCTCTCTCTTATGGTAACTATATATATAATACATATAAATCAAGTATAATTATATATATATATATAGTATATTATATATATTAATTTCCTAAAAGTTCAGATAATTTATTAGATCACCTGATTGTTGTTGCAGGCAGCCTTGAGGATGGTGGCATGCAGGTGCAGCAAGCCAAATACTCACTTGAAAAGGTACAGCTCTTGCTAGCTATATATAGCTATAATAATCTTAATTAAGCCTTAAATATATAAAATATTTTGCAAATGCAGATAATGTAGGAACAAGTTTATATATGTGAAATTCTTTAACTAATAATTATGTTAATGGTTTTGGTATATGAAGGGAGGGATATTATTCGAAATGAAACCAATATCGAGGAAAGTGTTGATGGCGGGTGCAATGCTGGATTATGATGATGCCGGTGCCAATCGTAAGCATGACCCTCCTTCCAGGAAACCTGGCGGCAAGCCCTGATCACATATATATCAGATCATTATCATATATATAATCTCATATAAATTACTCTACAAAATAAATAATTAAGTAAAGTCTCTCTCTGTCTCTCTTTCCAGAGGTTTTGATGATCATCCTATATATGGTATAGTAGTAGTATATTAGAAAGGCATAATATTATAGCTATCATTAGATGAGTTTATTTATATATAGTACTACTAATTAACCCTACTCATCATGGATGGAGGGTGTAGGATATATATGTGATCTTTATGTGCTTGTACAATTATTCTACTTCCTAATTAATTAGCTATTGTCTGCCTACATTATATTATATATGAATAAATAATGAAGTTATCCTTAATTGTATTGTAGTATAGTATAAATTTATGAGATTCTTATTATATTATTATCAATATTATTATATAGAACAGAAGAAAAAGAGAATGAGTTAGAAAAATGAGATCAATGATGATTTCAATTTTCACCAATATTTGCAGTGAACTAAACTCAACTTCTGAGTAAGAGAAAAGTAAAAGCATATATAAGCAATCTATGAAAAGTAGCCAAAAAAAACTGAGTTAAATGCTCGAATAAATTAAACATCGATCATATATGTATATATAGTATATATATGATATTATTTACTTGAACAAAAAAAATGATATTATTTACATTTACATCAAATCAACTTTGTAATAATTCTTTTTTTTTGGGTTAAAACTTTGTAATAAGTTAGAGTTTCAAGTTTTGACATGTGAGCTGTTGGTTAGTAAAGAAAAAAAAATAGCTAGTATACATTATGGTTATATAATTGAATTAATAAATTTGACGGACAAATACAATATATATATAAAGGGTTCGATATATGTACTGGTAAGTGGTAATTGGTATAAATATATAGTAGTTCTGTATCTAATTAACTTCTTCAAAATTAGATTGAAAAGATTAAGGAATGAGACATGTGGGAAATTAATGCGTATATATGTAAGCATAGTCTTTAGAAGTGTAGTGAGGGATCTAATTTTTTGAAAGTTGAAATATATATATATATATATACACTTGATGCATGATATACTATTTTTCTTTTACCTAAAAAAAATAGTGGTGAGCTCATGCCTACCAATCCGTGTTGCGTGTCGTGTTTACATAGGGTATAAACATGACACGAACACGACACGACATGAACACGGAATCTGTTTTTAAACGTGTACATGGGACACGGGACCTGTTTATACGATCAAGCCGTATAACAGATTATAAAATGACACAACACGTTGACACGATTCAATATTTCAATTAACTAAAATATATATAATTAGAGTTAAAAATATCTAATTTTAAAACATAAAAATAAATTATCCACAAATATCAATTAACTAACATAAACTTGACTAAGTAAGTAACTAAACAATTCTTTAAAAGTCTAAAAAATGTGTTTTTGGGAATGAAATGGGTATTACCTAATTGGGTTGGGTATATATATATTTGATTTTAGAGTTTTAATTAATTTGTCTAACGTGTGTTGTATAAAGATTGTCGTGTTTTTGTGTTAACCCGCTAACTAAGCCGTATTTGTCATATCTTAAACGTGTTAATCGTGTCTTGACACGATTATGAAAGAAGAATACCATAATCGTGGCTCATCACTCATCAGTCGATGGATCGAATATTATTGTGCAACAAATCTACGTGTATTGAGGAGAATTTTAGAATGAAATGGCCAATTATTATGTGGACCAAAAATAGCTAAATAAAAAATAAAAAAGAAGAGCAGTATTATTCCGACAACAGCGAATCTAAATGTTCCAATTTAGATTACTTTAGGTTATTTTATATCAACAGCTCTTTTTTTTTTTTGGTCAGATATATCAACAGCTCTTGGACCCTGCTGTTTGCACCCTAATTATCTTATACTATATATACATTTGTTTTTGGTGAAATATCTTTATATAAATTGAAATCCAAAAAGGAAATGAAAACCAAATTATATAATTAGGATGATA
Source organism: Corchorus olitorius (assembly GCA_001974825.2). NCBI lineage: Eukaryota > Viridiplantae > Streptophyta > Magnoliopsida > Malvales > Malvaceae > Corchorus > Corchorus olitorius. Next base: position 54,931 of record AWUE01016254.1, on the reverse strand, counting down.
AATCTTACTTAAGCTTATCACTTATCAGAATTCAAAGATATATATATGTTTCTCCTACCTTTCGTCCCAATGAATGATCGCACAACATACATGTTGAAACATACCTACCTTGAATTTGTCATTTGTGAGATTCAAGTCAACAATGTATTTTTGATCATTCACCGCACCAACGGAAAAAGGGCATAATACTTCGGCAGGCACTGACTAACTCCACCAACATTAATGTTGGTCACAAACTCACAACAAATGATTTTCACATTTATATAATGAATATTGCAAAGGCATGACTGTGACCTAATTAATTTGACACTTTTTCCATCCCCCGCCCCTTATCATCAACAAACATTTCCCTTTCTAAATATTCTTCTTATCCATACTCTATCTGTGTTTCAATGGAGTGCTATGTGACATTTCAGAGCCACTGAAATATTGCAAAACCCAATTCAGAAAAAGAAAGCTAAAAAAATAAAAGGCTGTAACTAATATAGTACTAAAACTTGCCTAAGATTATTAGCACCTGGCCAAAAGTGCTAAGTCAGTCATATACAATTTCGTTATTACAGACAACAGTGTATAATTCTATGTTGATCTATATACAACTAACTGCTCACTCAAAATCAGAATGAAACCTGAGACGTGAACCATATTCCAAGTGACACAATCCCAACTGTGGCTACAGCTTGTACAAATTCATACACAATATTTTGTTGCTGAAGTGGCAAGCTCTGCCAGTCAGTATTCCTGTCCAAAGCATTAACACAAGACTCAGATGCACTTAAAGCAGGACTCGTAGAGTTTTTTACTCATAACATATATAACATTTCTTTGTTTGTGGTTCCTGTTCTCTTGTCCCCACAATCTCGTAATGCATAAACATAAATTCAGAAGTTATTCGACACAATGAAGAAACAAATACCATAAGGATAAAGATAGAAAAGAACATGCTAAGAAAAGAAGAGTTAGAATTAAGGAATAAGCAAGCCCAAGGGCAAGGACTTTTCTTTCTAGTTTATATAGTATATGATTATTTGAGTGATATATAGCTATTGCTGATGTCATTTCAGCTGGTGGCTGCAATATGCCTTCAAAAATGGAAAGTATTGGTCCAGGTTAATTTAGGGGTGAAATCACTGTAAAGTTAGGCATTGCTTTTGATAATCATTTCATCATTTGTGTGATATATTAGCTGCTGCTGATGTCATTTCAGCTAGTGGGTGCAATATGGCTTTCAAAATGGAAAAGTATTGCTAAGGGTTAGTTTAAGGATAGTGTATCACTGTATATGTAGCACTTTGAGGTAAAGCTTATTCATTTCGTGTACAATTTGTCAGCTTAAATTATAGTGTAGTGCAGAAGAGAAACATTTAGCAGAAACAGGTGCATACCCTAAATCAGCAATGATAATACTGATATTGTCTTGTGAGCCTTTCTCCTGCATGATTTAGTATGATTCTAAGGTTAGTGGAACTTCCCCAGAAACATGAATTCATTTAATGTAAGCAATATGAATTGAAAGAAACAATTAGTCTTGCATTTGATTACCAGAGCGGCTTGTGCAAGTGCGTCACATGCTAACTGAATTCAGGAATAAGGGGAAGGTTATTAGTAAACCAAGGTAGAAATATCATCTGAAGGCTTATGTATCTGATACTAAGAATTGGAAAGATAAGATGTTATATATATATAATGATATTGATTCGATGTAAAAGTCACCTGAACATCTCCATGTTCTCGTAGTTGATTTCTGACAAATGAAACAGCATCCGAGCTGAAAGAAGAAAATAGTAGGCATGTCACTGTAACATTCTACTCTTAATGAACTTAAATCTAGGAAATCTAATAGAATATGAACTTCCTGCTCAAGAAGAAGAGTTGAAAGAATAGCTTGAGATACCTGTTTATGTAATCCCATAACCCATCAGATGCTAACAGGATAAATTCTGCATCTGATCCAAGAGCTACTTTAAAAGTGTCTGGAGATGCAATGATCAAATCTCCACTGAACGCTATTCTGAAAAAACACAGATATTGACAGCCAAACATTCTGTGTAAGTTTGAAATAAATCAAACAACAGCTAACTGACTTATGCTAATCTAGGAAAAACACTAGAGCTTCAGATATTAACATTCTCCAATCAAACTAACTTGTAGACATTAAAGCAAGGCCCAATGAAGCCATATCAATAGGAAAGGATTGAACTAAGAAAGGATCAATAGAAGATATACCGAGAAATGAATTTTTCAGACCATCTCTTTTCCTCAACTCCCTTTTTCAGCATTCTGAACAAAAGATCCAAACCATTATCATTATGAGGCATACATACACTGATCAGAGCATTTATACATTCTTTATGGGAAAATCTTTAAAATGAGGAACAGAAAAGAACCGAACTCATTCTTCTTTGTCTTGAACCGAGTGTCACCAAAAGCACGTGATACAGCTATATCACCACAAATCCTTCCATTGACAATCTATGGACATTGGATGAAAAAACTTATAATCAGCTGTCTGATCTCTGATGTGAGTAAGAGTGTAAGAACTTAAACTTCATTAAGGCTCTAAAGTTTCTGATTTAAGTACTACTAATATTAAGCTCTAAAAACACATTGGATAGAAAGGATTAAACATCAGTAATAGAAGTGCTGAAAAGAAAGTTAAGAACAGAAAAACACACCCATCCACCTGCTTCTCTGATTCTTTTGATTTCTTGCAAAGAGGCTTTGTTGCTTCCATAGGGTCGATGAGGATCAGTCAATACTTCTACTTTCCCAGCACGAGATAGAGCCTGCATCAATGTAGCAGCTAAGAAAAAGAACGAAAACTGACATAATATAACCCCAAGAATGAAGGTCTTGTTCTGTCTAATTCCCCAATAGTATTATACAGGAAACTCAGAAATTTTAATCTTTTTACATATATCTTACTCTTACAGGGATTGTAGCATAAAACAAATTTAATAACAAAGGAATCAGGAATAGGTTTATATACCACACTGGAATCACCAATATGAGAAATGAAGACCACTTCATTTCCGATCAACATAACGGTGGCGGTTGAACCAGATTCATCGTCCCCATCTTCAATCGTTTCAAGCCTTTACAAAATTAAACACCAGCTAAACCTTCAACCAATAATATACACAAAAAAGAAAAATCTACAATTATATATTAAACTAAAACGTTGTCAATATTTATCAGTTCCTCCAATTTCCAAAGCACCCCTTTTTGCTTACCAATTTAGCAATTTTTTATCCGCATTTTCAAAAGCCTCCGTTAACGCATTCTTAATGGTGTTGAAATCACCTCCCTTCAACAAAATTCCACCTTGTAAAGCTGTAACACACTCTTTATACAGTTCATCCCTGCTTTAACCAGAAACCATTTAAATTATTAGCTACAAAAATTACAACAAAAATATCACTACTAATTTGCATGAAGTTATCCTACCGGAGGAACTTGACGGAAGAGTCGCCGCCGTGACCATCGAAGACAGCAGCGAACGAGAATCCATCAAGACCGTCCGATCGTATAATTAAATCGTCCTCCATCTCTTCACGTGCGCCCTGCACGCTCGTGGATCCCCATCGGATTCCCGCGACGTCCGTTAGAGAAGACGGAGCGTCAATTGCAATCGCAGAGCAACGGCAGGGGCTTCTGGCTCTTACAGTTGCGGTGGTTAAGATGTTCCTATTGGCGGTCTTGGTATTGGAGGCGAAATTGAACTCGGTTGAGAGGAACCTCTGCAACTGTGGACTCGATAAGGCCATAGCTATGTTGACTCAGTGAGTTGAATCGCTGAGTCAAAAAGAAAATGAGTTGAAAATTTCGAGTTTCCTGTTTCGATTTTGCAAAGGATTAAGGCTAAGAATCTCCTCTGCGACTGTGGCGAAGATAAGAGAAAGTGAAGTTAGACCTCTAACTGATTTAACGGATTGTATTCCACGAGGGCTGGGATCCTCTACGGATATCCCAAACTGCACTTCAACTGAAAATTCTGCGGTTAATATTTTGCCACGTCAGTATTATGAAGATCCCAACAAGATTTCTCAAAAGATTTTCAGACACTAATTCTTAGTAGTATACTACTAGTATTATTTATTGGCTAAATAATCAATTCAGGATATAAGGTTTGCCCCAAAATGCAATTTGGGATATAACGTTACAAAACAAGCAATTAAGGATATAACGTTACGAAAAGCGAGCAATTAAGGATATAGTCCGTTAAATGATGACATGGCATCCACGTGGCATCCATGTAATTTTTGACAATACACGTGTCATCTACGTGGACACTACGTGGATGCCACATCATCAATTAACGGAGCCCTAACTGATTATATCCTTAATTGCTTGAAATCGAAAACCTCATATCCTTAATTGCTTGAAATAAAAAACATTACATTCTTAATTGCTTGTTTTGTAACGTTATATCCTTAATTGCTGTGGCAGCAAACATTATATCCTAAATTGATTATTTGGCATATTCTTAATTAAAAGCAACCAGCATTTTCATAATTATCATAATAATAATAATCCTAATTTCATAACTTTATTTATTGATATGAATAAAATCACAAAATTTAAAGATTATGAACAAATCAAATAAATATCTGCATTACTGAATTTCTATTACTGAAATTCATTCACACAAACAATCATTTTAAACATATTTAATTAAATTTAATGTCTTTTTTTTTTACCATTTTACTATTTTAATTGCAAAACTTAGATATATTGGAACTTTTTAAATATACTTTTTAAATGACATTGTTTAAACTTTTATAGTTTTATTCTACAAAAAACTCTATTTTTATTTAATTAAATTAAATATTTTTACCATTTTAATTTAAAAAATTGGAGATCTTTTGGTAGGTCTGGACCCAGTCCAATTATAACATAAACTAATAAAAATATAATTATCGTTACTTTAAAGTTTAAAAGTTAAAATTAGTTACATAATCATTAATTAAATATATTTTTTAAGAACTAATTAAGTTAATTATTAATTATATTCAATATGGTGTGCAACACACGTGGATGTGAAGATTAGTATATCATTAAAAGAGAATAACTAAATATATTTTTAAAGTAAAATAAATATACATAATTATAAATAATATTCAAATTTAATATTAATGTAATAAATAAATTTATATAAGTAATTTCTTATATTAATTTCTAACAATTATTAATGACCATTAACTATTAGGATTATTGTGTTAAACCCAATTTTATCTCTATCACCATTAGAGGGACAAAAAAAAGGTATATATTCTAAGAATACATTTTTCTACTAATACATTTTTCTACCAAGCAATGCCTTATATATAATGCCAAAAGAAAAAAAAAAGCAAGGCCTTATATACAATAAAAAGTTATTTAAATAAAATAATTTTAAAAAAAATTATTTTCTTCTGAATATTTATGTTATAGATGATAATCAAGCAATTTAGGATATAACGTTTTCTGTCGCAAGCAATTAAGGATATAACGTTACAAAACAAGCAATTAAGGATATAACGTTTTTTATTTCAAGCAATTAAGGATATGACGTTTTCGATTTCAAGCAATTAAGGATATAATCAGTTAGGGCTCCGTTAATTGATGACGTGGCATCCACGTGGTATCCACGTAGATGACACGTGTATTGTCAGAAATTACGTGGATGCCACGTGGATGCCATGTCATCATTTAACGGAGCCCTAACGGACTATATCCTTGATTGCTTGCTTTTCGTAACGTTATATCCTTAATTGCTTGTTTTGTAACGTTATATCTCAAATTGCATTTTGCAGCAAACCTTATATCCTGAATTGATTATTTAGCCATTATTTATTTGTTCATTTTATATTACTGGGCTTATTGGGCTTATGGGTTTATTTCCGCTCCACTTATAAAAGTGAGCCCAATTCCAACCCCTGTCCAAAATCTAAATTTGAACAATTAAATTGGGCCTTAAGCCCCGTTTTCCAACTAAAAAGGATAAAAGAAAAAGAAATTAAGGAATTTCGAATGATCATTCATATCATTCTATTTTCAATTTTCAATACTTCATTCAATCAATAATCAATTATTTTCAAAGATATACCAATGCATTAACTAGAGCAAGCAATGAAATTACAAAAGCATGAAGAAGATTATAAATAGAACACAATTCAGCTAGCATATCTCAGAATTCATGTAAATTCTTCCTTCATGTAACTAGGTCCAGGCTTGAAAGGATCAGATTCAGCATATGCATCCGGTCGGTAGAATCCAGAATCATTAACACGATTACTGAGCACATGGAGTATAGCTTTTTTGGTTCCACCATATTCATCCCGGTTATTCTCAACGTATTCTATGGCCTCAGCTGCTACATCATTCACAAAGTCGAATCGGTTGTCCTCGGATAACAACAGTCTATGAATGTCCATGGTTAATAGCTTTCCCCCTTCCCTTATCTTCCTAACTTGCTCCTCCAGGAAAGGAATTCGCTCCAACTTGTACTGCAACATCTCATCCTTCTTTGACTGAATGAAAAGGAAAGAAAAAAATTTCAATATAAACATTGCAGCTAATAACACCCTTTAAGCAAAATATATTTGCATAAGAATGATATACTCCATTGAAACCGATATACATAGCTCACAATTTGTTAAGGGAACTGTAAATAACCTTGATTGAATCCTAATTAGTTCAAGATTTCAACCGTATATGAGGATGGAAAAACTTATTTCTAACATGTCTATAACTCAACTCATAATCCTTTGCAATTTTAGTGAAATGCTAGCAACAATGAGCATATTCAGATACATAGAGGAAACTATGTTGGTCAAAGTTCCATTCTTTAGTTAGAAAAATAGCCATAAGAAGAGAATGTCACTCATTATGAATCCATTGATGAACATGAACTACAATAAGCCTTAATCTTATAAAAAATGAATTGAAATTTCAGGAATGTTTAATCAGAAAGAGAAGAATATGAAAAAGAACAAAACTTGTGAGATAATAACTATTCTAAGCTTCACTCAGTGCAGCTGTACAGGTATAGCCTAAATATTAAATATACATCATATTCCTAAATTTGCAGATTAGGAAAAAGGATGAACTAGCCTCAAAACAAATTCAAACCAAACTAAATGAGGAAAAATCATAGGCCCATCCTACACATAGTTCACCATAAGAGTAAAAAAAAGGAAAGAGTAAAGCATAGCTGTATACCAATTTTCTCCGGCGCCAAACACGGCGACCACCACCCTCACTTTGTAGCCGGGAAACAACCTGAAGATGAATAGAACTCATCAATCACAAAGTTTAAAAAAAAAGGGAAAAGAAAAAAGCTGAATTCTACAAATAAAATGGATTTCGAAGTATAAACCCGGGAGCCTAAGTTGGAATTGAGACGCCATGAATTAGTCCTCCCTTGACTACCCTGAGTTCAGACCAACGAAAGAATTCATTTTATGGAATTAAAATTGACGTAAAAGGAAAACTGGAAAAATCGAAAAATGGGGTTGGGCCAAATTACCGGTTTAAGTAGAGGTGAAATTGGAGAAGAAATGGAGATTGCGTTGGAGACAGCAAACGCCATGGGTTATCTGAGAGTTGTCTTGAAACTTTTCCAGTGAAGATGGTCTCTCTACTCTCCAGTCTATCCCTTAACTTCACTGTAAACTTGTGTAAATGCCACCATTTAGGTAGACAAATTACAAAAAAACCAATTCCTTCGTTTTGGTCCAATTTGCTGACGTGTTAACTTCGTTGGTTCAACAATATTCCTGTCAAACTCAAAGGAAGAAAGTGCAACATACAAAAATAGGCAGAAATGAAGGTTATGAGTCATGATTTTATTTATGTCTTTCATTAATTTATTCCATTTGAGTGAATAAATATGTTTGTCTAACTAATAGCTTTTTACTAAAAAAGCTAAAAAAGCCTTGAAGCCGGCATTAAATAAATGAACTATATATGCTTTCTTTCCAGGGGTATAAACAAATCTCGAACATGAATCAGTCGTGTTTGTGAATATTTTGATTGTTTAAACTCGACTCGTGTTCGTTTAAAATTTTGATAGGGTGTTCGAGTTTGTGTTCGTTTATTAACGTAATATTCATGTTCATTTATGTTCGACTCGTTTAAATAGACTTGTTCGTGTATGATAAACGAACGTGTTTAGAACACTAATTTAGTTTGGGAAAATTCTAAACAACAAGAAAAATTGACCAGAATTTTGTCCCAAATGACGTGTCATGTGGGGTTATCCTATGTTTTGTAGCAAAACCCCAATTAAATAGTGGTGGGACCAGTCTGTTGGACCAATCGTGTAACAACACGTCATGTAGAACCAAATTTCGGATCAATTTTTCTGGTCATGTAGCATTTCACGAATAAATATTATTAGAAATATTTCTAATAATATTTATTGCATATTAAATAAATATTCTAATATTTATTACATATAATTAATAAATATTTCTAATGAAATCAAAATATTATTTGAAATAAAAAAAATTAATTACATATATATTATTATTATAATCTTAATTAAGGAATATAAAAGAGCTATTAAACGAACAATAAATGAATACTAAACAAACATTAATCGAGCATGTTCACGAACATAAACGAACTGAAAACCCTTTGTTCGAGCTCGGCTCGTTTATTAAACGAACACTAAAATTTTGTTTGAGTTCGTTCGTTTATCTTATCAGACGAACATAAACGAGTCCTAAACGAACATAGACACGAGTCATTCGTCGAACATCCTGTTCATTTACACCATCGACTCTTTTCCAATAACTACATTTGGTTCGATTGATGTTCTTTAATGCATTATTGAAGCTGATTTTGGATATTTAGGATAGTGAGTATGACTCTGTAAGCATAATGAAACCGTAAAAGAGTAAGAATTAGGCTGAGTTTCAGTATATAAAGAAATACATATCGATGGCATGAACTCAGAAATCAAAATCAAAGGATTATGAAAAATCTCTGTTTTTCCAGCTAAACAATGCCTTCCTTAATGCAAATTCTTCTTCTTTTCCTTGTCCTATCTTCTTCTCTTGCAAATGCGGAAGATCAATTCAATGCGACGGTTGCTGCTGATGGAAGTGGTGACTTCACAACTATATCTTCAGTTGTTGCCAATGCTCCTAATGAGAGCAAATCCATTTATAAAGATCCACGTTAAAAAAGGAGTTTACAAGGAGAAAGTCGAAATCACCATAAACAAAAAGAACATTATGTTGATTGGTGACGAGGCAGACATAACAAAAATTATTGGGAACAGAAGCCATGCTGGCGGCTTCAAAACAAGCGATACAGCTACACTTTGTAAGTTTGAATCTAACTTTCCTTTAAATTCAGTCTTAAAAGTTCTTTTATACTTTATACTAATTTTTAGTTTTGTTGGAAAATGATTCTAATAAGTTAATAACAAGAGTGAACATGTAAACTTGTAAGTTGTAATGAGATATGTATAGCTCTCCTTTACCTTTGACTCTGTTTTGCATTCATGATCTTGATCGTATTGTGCTTTACTATAGTCAATTATGGGAAATTGCTGGATTTGTGTTGTGGAATCTTGGCCTTTATGCTTTAGTTGGGTATTCTTTGGGCCTGAATTGAGTTTCCCTTACTTTTCCATTTTGTAATAACTTTGTAACACTTGTTAAGACAATTTGACCAATGTTATCCAAATAATTATCCACACTTGTTATTGGTGATGGACGAGTAGGTGGTTCCTTGAAAGTATTCTCACAATCAAATTAGAAACATGCAAGCGAATATCACCAATATCATGCAAATAATTATATATATTTGTTATTGGTGATGGACGAGAAGGTGGTTCTTTGAAAGTATTCTCACAAACTAAAAATTGACCACCAAAATCTGCAATTGCATCATTCAAATACACATAACCTTCTCCGGATAACAAAATAACTAAAATACTCAAACAATGGAAAAATATCAAACTGTACGGATACCGAACAGACACTGCACATGTGCCACACGTGGACTACATGACTGTCGCACAAAACCCACACAGAATTGCAATTCAACCCATATATGTAAAGTTGGGATTTTGGCATTCTTTTCAAGCTATTACGCCTTCCTTGTTTCCCTCATTCGTTTCGCTTCGTTTCATTTCGGCAACGGACTGCTTCTCTAAGGAGTTTGACGCTTTCCGTCCTATATCAAAATTTGCTCACTACTTGGAGTCTGTTCTAGTGCCATCTTGAGGGTTTGTGGCCAAATACATAGCCTTTGAAAATTCCGCAAAACTCAGTGAAGGCATGGTCACTACTTTTATGAAAGTAGCCAATCGCTCAATTGCATCGGCTGCTTATTCTTTGGCTATCAAGACACTTTTTACGCAAAAGTGGGATCCTAATTTTACAGGGATTGCGGCACTTATAACACCGTAGATTTTTTGTTCGGGGCAACGAAGGCAGTGTTTTAGAACTGGAACTTATTTGCGCATCTCCCTAATCAGACAATTACGTTTACAACCTATTTCCAGACATTTATCTGATGAAGATTCTAGCTATGTACTCCAGAATTGTTCCTTCACCATATCACCAGAATTTCGGTGAGAGAAAGAGCAGGCTAAAGCCTTGTTAGGAAGGGCATGGGGAGACTATTCTACTGTCACTGTGATGGAGTCATGGCTAGACGCAATTGTTGAGCCAATCAAACACCTCAGATAGGGTCACATGGTCTAAGATTTTGCATGATGTCGCTAGCGCGAAACATTATACGGTGTCGGAATATATTGAGGATGATAAATGGCTGATAAGCACAAAAATTCCTTATTATGGTGGACTTGCCACTGATCATAGATAGATATTTTGATTATTCAGCAGATAATAAGAAAACAAATTAGAAAGACTTATTATTTGGTACACCGTCTGAGGAGTTTTTGGACTATACAAACGGGTTAAAATATTGACACGTATCCGATTAACTAAATATTTAATATTAATATCTATTCCCTAAGGAGACACATGTCAACCCTTAGGTAATGATAATGATTAATGTATCAAACGATAAGAAGATATTTCTCACATTTTCAGTTTTTGCTCAACTTACTCATCTTTATTTCAGGGGAGGTTCAGTTTCTGGAATCCTGACACTTGCAATATATCTCCATGGTTAACAATGGACAGTTGAAGGATTACAAAACCATTCACTAAAAAAGGATTACAAAACCATTCACTAAATTACCACTAAAAAAGTTGAAATAGTGGTTCATATTACTAATATGGAGCAAGAAAGTAAAGTGAAATGGGATGAATATTTCTGTAAGTTTGCAATTATCCATCAAACGTTGGTTAGTTTGCAATTATCCGCATCATTATTCTCTATCCAATCTATGCACGGTAAAAGTACTCGAGAGGTCCCTGTACTATACGAAATATTGATTTTGGTCCCTGTACTTTTTTTTTCTACAAATTCGTCCCTCTACTATCATAACCTATCACCCGAGGTCCCTCACGTTAGCATGCCGTGACAGACCCGTCAAATATGCTGACGTGGCACTAACACCGTCTTTTTTTGCTGACGTGGCAGGTGACACGTGGAATAAAAAATTAAATATTTTTTTAATATATTTTATTTTATTGAATTTTTTTTTAAAAAAAAGAAATCTGAATTTCTTTTCCACAAACACCAAAACTATTTCTCTCTCCTTAATAAAAGATCAAACACTCATCTTTTTCATGAACAAGGAAGAACATTTTGAATGTTCAAACTCCAAAACCGATACCCTTTATACAAGGGAAAAAAATTTCTTCAAACTTTTCATTTGAAATCTGCTTTCTTAGATCTCTCTAAATCCATTGCTTATCAAGGTATTACTACTATAATTAATTAATTACTTGTAATTATAACCTTGCTTTAATTCCATGCAAATTCAACCAGTGAACTGCCTGTTGTTTCAGGCAATGGGCGTTGGACTGCAGTTGGTCAGTGCTTTTTGGTTTTACAAGATTGCAAGGATGCTTTCTGCTTTCTTTAAAAAAATTTGAAGAAATTTTTTCCCTATGGGTTTTGGAGTTAGAATATTCAAAATGTTCTTCCTTGGTTCATGAAAAAGATGGGTGTTTGATCTTTTATTGAGGAGAGATAAATAGTTTTGGTGTTTGTGGGAAAAAAATTCAGATTTCTTTTTTTTTAATATTTTTTTAAAAATAAATTTCAATAAAATATATTAAAAAAATATTTAATTTTTATTCCACGTGTCACCTGTCACGTCAGCAAAAAAAGAACGGTGTTAGTGTCACGTCAGCATATTTGTACGGGTCTGTCACGGCTAGACCTGTTCATGGGTCGGGCCGGGTTCGGGCCGGGCCTAGCCTTAAGATTAAGGCTATTAGTGTTGCCCAAGCCCGGCCCATTTATAAAACGGGCCTCAAATTTTTGTCCAAGCCCGGCCCATTTATCAAATACTTAGACCAAAACCCGTCCAAAAACCCGTCTAATATTTTTTTAATAATTATTTTAAAAATTAAATTATATTAATTAATTATATAAATATAAATTATAAATATAAAAATATGATATGTACTACCTATAATATACTATTCTTATTGATAATAAGATACTATACATATATAATTCATCTTTTTCTTATTTAAAATACGTTGTACGTATAAATTATATTCAATAAATATTATATATCAACAAATAAAAAATAAAAAACAAGCATAATCCTTAATCGGGCCGGGCTCGGGCCGGGCTTGGGCTTTTTCTCTTATACCCAAGCCCGGCCCATTTAATAAGCGGGCTTGATATTTTTGTCCAAGCCCATCCAATGGGCTTGAAATTCTTGTCCAAGCCCTTTAAAATATCGGGCGGGCTTACGGGCTTGGGCGGGTAACCCGGCCCTTGAACAGCTCTAGTCACGGCATGCTAACGTGAGGGACCTCGGGTGATAGGTTCTGATAGTAGAGGGACGAATTTGTAGAAAAAAAAAGTACAGGGACCAAAATCAACATTTCGTATAGTACAGGGACCTCCCGGGTACTTTTACCAAAATAAATTTCAATAAAATAAAATATATTAAAAAATATTTAATTTTTATTCCACGTGTCACCTGCCACGTCAAGCAAAAAAGAACGGTGTTAGTGCCACGTCAGCATATTTGACGGGTCTGTCACGACACACTAACGTGAGGGACCTCGGGTGATAGGTTCTGATAGTAGAGGGACGAATTTGTAGAAAAAAAAAGTACAGGGACCAAAATCAACATTTCGTATAGTACAGGGACCTCCCGGGTACTTTTACCATCTATGCACTAATAAAAGAATTTTCAAAGTTGGTAAAGCATATGAACCAGAAACATTACTACTACTAATTACTTTGCATGTCTTAACTATTAAGTGGGTGGAATTATACCTGGATCAGAAATTCTATCTTAAAACTTGATTTTGAACATAACTTTCTTTGAGACTCCAACATCAGTATCTTGTGAAATCAAAAAAACTACTTTCTTTCTGACTGAAGAAATCTGTGAAAGCTATAGAATATTTCAAAATGCAGCACTTTAAGTACCAGAGTCAGTTAAGACTTAAAGAGCTAAGGCATAGGTATATATATGACTAATAAAAATGGAAGAAAGAAATATTTAAATGAGATTTGACAAAAGGAATAATGATTGCATTTGAACGTTAGAAATTCAGTCATGTTTGAGGTGTCTGGGATCTAGGAAAATAGGTGCGATGAGGAAGGGCTCCAAAAGATTCGTTAACAACCGCAGAACTGGATGAAGCACTTGGGTCAAAACCAAAACGTTCATGGAACAGATTGCGTGCTACTCCAGTTGACAGTGAGGGAAGATCAGATTCATAGCTGGTCGACTCAACAGTGACCAACTACCATCATCTGAAACTCTCGATCTCACCACACAGTGAGTATACCGGCTCCCAGGAGATTGAGAAGATGATCCCACAGCCATTGACGGTACCAAACAATGAGAATCATCAGATAAATGATTGCTTCTATACCGACTTGAGCCAGGAATTGTTGAAGGCAACAGGCTCCTAGAATGCAATGAAACCTTGATGGAATATATTAGGCCTGTTGCTAATCCTGCTTAATATTACAGGTATACTTCTGCCTCTACCTCTACCTATACCCCCATTTCTTCCCCTACCTCCATTCTCTCTTGATTGAGAAGAAATATATGAACCTCTTGTCATAGCAAGGACTTGCAGTCGAGAAAAATTGGTAAATACAGCAAAAAAGCCAACAAACACAACAGCAATCACATTCAAGACACAACAAACATGCACCACAACAAAAAAACTTAATCCATCAAAGCACTGGTAACAAACAATGATGCACAGACGAAAACTCACATTGAACATGAAACATAAACACACATAGAATGGCAATACATACATTCAAAAGGAAAGGCCAGACAATACTAAAACCCGAACACAAAACATTACCTTCCTTCGACCACGATAATGCTCCATCTGTAGCTGTACAGCAAAAGAAACCAACTGCCAAAACCAAGTAAATACAAAATATTCATACAGGAATGTAAATATGGGAACAAAATATAAGATTGTCAAAACATGGAAATGATGAGCTTCTAAAGTGCTTGCTAATGACAAAAGACATGACCCCAAATACCTTTCACACCTACTACTCTTGCTTGCAAAGAGAGATGATGTTGCAACCTCAACTAAATATTGCAGAATCCTCTTTAAGCCTTGGGAGGTCCCAAAGTGAATTTGTGTTTCAATAAAGAAGAATCCTCTCATCAAAACCAACAGAAACTGGATGTTTAAGTGGAATCTCAACCCAAACAGAATTCAACATAGTAGGCATTGTTGTAATACTGTAAGATGAAGTTCCAAAATATGGGAAGCTCAAAGTCAGATATGTTATATTATCCTTTTTCATAATTTACCTTTTAAGAAAAAGATTATTAATATTTAAAGCTCCTGGTAAAAGAGGGAAAAAATACTTAGTAATAAATAAAAGAAGAAAGGGGAGTACCGGTACACCTATATTATAAAGACACTGACTTCAAATTATTTGCATCTTTGCAGAAACATCTGCATAATATGCATCTTGTCTGACTATCAGAAGGACAGCCAAAATTCACATGCTTGCACAATTAGTCGGAATTACTAAGAAATATATCTTTTCTGGGGAATTCAAAGGCTCTAACAACAACACTAGGAAATAATATTCTAATTACAGTGTCTTTACTGATGGAGCAACCATATCCAAACTTCAATGTCATGACAAATCCTTAAAATAAACATGTGCAGTTTTAATTGAGTTACCTTCAGCCTCATTGTAGGAGCCCAACCAAGTTTTTCATCGATCAGTTTATTGTCTGAATTACGACCACAGACACCCTCAGGACCAGGGATATAATGAATTGGAAGCTTTTTATTCTCAAAGCTAAGAACAATCTCGGCCATCTCATTCATGCTAACCATCTCATCACTTACAATGTACAGGCTCACGGAAATTTGACTTTGTCCATCTGAATAAGATTAATTTAGGAAATTTAACAAAAAACAGGAAAAGAAACAACCATAGATGAAAAGCAAAATTAAGAGAGAGAGACAGCAATATCAGCAGCCAAAACACCAATGAAATCAAAGGCAAAAAGAGACACAACACATGCATGCAAGACACAAATCGAATAAAATAGAAGATGAAACTGACATAAAACGGGTTAAAGAGACAGAAATTCTAGACAGTAACCACCAAACGAAAGAGACATTTCATAGAATACCATGCATGCAACAATTTGGAACCACGACAGGCAAAAAAAAGAAAGTAAGCCATTAACGAACAATGCAGCCAATGCAAATCATTAAAAGGACATCCAAAGTAAAAATGGAACCTAAGGACAAAAAAAATAAAATAAAAGGAAAGTTAATGATTAACGAAAAAACATGCAAGAAGATGACACTGGGGGAAAAATCACAAACAACAACAGGATCACAAATGACGGAGACAAAAGTTATAAGCAATGAAGAAAAGACCAGGAACTGCAGAAAACAGGAACAAAATTTACCAAACTGAGCAATTCAGAAATAAACTGTCAACTTAGAACAGAAAGAAGAGAAACACAGCAGAATAAAATAATGTTTGAGGACTAAATGCACAGTCAAATTCAAAGCATAGAAAACAGAACCAAACAGAGGGATAGCCATTGAACACAACAATCATGAAATCGAAAGCAAAAAAACGAGGAGAAAGATGGGAAAATTTAAAACGAAAATAGCCACCAAAAACACACGCAAGAGGAGAAAGTAATGGTAAAAAATTTGAGGGGCAATTTGCAGAGCATGAAATGACAAAAATGGGGCAGACATAAACTCAGCCAAACATTATCTAATGACAGGCTAAAAGCCCTACCATAAACAAAACTCAATCAAAACCCACACTAAAAACCGGGCCCAACCCATAAACCCACCTCCAACTTCCTTGTTCCTCTCAATTAAAATTTAAAAGCCAATTTCAAGAACAAAAAATCCAATTAAAAAGTAAAACTCTCCGATTAATTTCAACCCTATTTTTATATTTGTTTTACAGACACGTGACATGTTACCCGCGTTCCGCTGCGGTTAGTCTGATTTATATTAAAATTTTAAAATATTATGTGTTGAATTAAATAAATCATTATAAAAAAAGTTAAATAAAGTAAAAAATAATTAATTAAACAATAAACAACTATGTTTTTCTATTTAAATCATGGATATATTTGAAAGAAAAGTTTGGATAAATATTGAATAAATAATGTGCTGATGTAGCTTGGCAGTAAATCTTTTTGTAGTAGGATTAGAGAAGAGGTTTCCATCTACATGGAACATCTTCCTTGTATTAAAGACATACTTCTTCATGATGAAGCAGAACATTGTCTATACCGATTAATTTCTTCTTAATACTATCAGTTCGGTTTTTACCAAAAAAAAAACAAATATTATTGTAACAATTAAACAAATTAACGAGTGTGAAATATCCTAAACATATTTAATCATATCATAAAATATAAAAATTGAGATTTGAAAGAAAATATTCCCTCCGTCCCATATTATATGTTCCTGGGACTTTTTTTTATCCCAAATTATCTGTCTCATTTAGATAATCAAGACACTTTTGACTAATTTTTACCCCTATTAACTGTGGGAAGAGAAACACATGTTAAGTAAAGATGGGGGTAATATTATAAAATATGGTAAAAGTCTTATAGAATTTTATGTTTCAACCAACTTTCTTAATATTTGTGATATGGTTAAAATGAACAGATAATATGGGACAGAAGGAGTATGATTTTTTATGATTTTATGATGGATGGATGATGTGGATGTGACACTTAAGCATAATTAATGGTTTAGAGATTTAAAGAGTCCAAAATCGCCCATAATCCGGCCATTAGTAGCTTTAGTGCAACGTAAGCGGATTATGTATTGATTAATCAATCAATTTTACAAATTTAAGTAACCAGACTGTTTCTTTTTTAGTAATAAGTAAAATTAAGTGATTAAATCTGTAATTTATCATTTTTAATATTTAGAAAAATACAAATGACTTATATATCCTAAATAATTTTACAAAATTATCAAAATACCGATTACGAAATGATCAAAAAATCAACCATCAAATAATGAAAAAAATATATATAATGGAGAGGAGGTGGACAATTTTGTCAATTTTCACCCTCTTGATATATGTTTTATAATTTTATAATATAATATATAATATAAATTCTTTTGAGTGCAAAAAAAAGAAGAAAAAAAGAAAAGAAAGGCTAGCCATTGCAATTTGTGCTGTAAAAACAAAAATCAAACAATAATGTTAGTCCTTCTCACTAACTATTATCAGTTTCTGAAAGATCTTGTAGCTTGGAATCAGATGCATAAAAAATGAAAAATAAAAATAAGAGATGATTATTGATGATTTCATTCTCGATACTTATATTATTTAATACATATTGAACGAACTCTAGGCCTCTGAACAAAATGCAGTATGATTACATTCAATCAAATTGACAATATCTAAGGCAATCAGACCAATGTTAACCAAATAAATATCCACACTTGTTATGGGCGATGGACGAGAAGGTGGCTCCTTGAAAGTATTCTCACAATCTAGAAACTCATGAAGAAACCTCCCTAATGCATCGTTCAAATATATGTAACCTTCCCTGTTTTTGAAATATACCAACCCCATAGCACTGTTAAGATCATCAATGGCTTCATCATATAAACGATTGCAGATTTCGAGGCACTCGTGAGTAACCTTATCAGTAGTATTCTTGAGGAGATCAACAAGGTGAGCTTTGGTAGCTTTTGTTGTGGGAAGAATCTGATCTAAGATTATACCAAGAAATCCTCTGTAATCCGAGGTTGAATTGCTGCGAGGATCAGACTTTATGACAGTTGAACACAAACTGCTGTTGGTGGTTCTGTTACACAGCTCTTGCACCAAATCTTTGTCGGAAGCCTTGCTATCCTCAGCCACTGCAAACATGAATTGGCTAAACAACAGAGCAAAAGTTAGGACAAGAACCAACTTCTCTCTAGATAGGACCATTGATATGAAAGATATAAAATCAAAAATCTCCAACAACACAAACAGAAAAGAGTAGAAGCCACTCTGAAGAACAGAGGAAATGAGAATTTGGACCCTTTTTATATTAAGTGTAAACCTTGGGAAAAAAACGAAGGCATTGCATTGGACATTTTTAAGGTAAGAGTCCAAGTGTCTATATTTTGTAACCACACAAGGAAAGGAATTAATGAATAAGTTGAGAGTAAATTTTGCAATTACATTAGTCTGAGAGTAGATTTGGAATTACTTTATTATCTTAATTATATTAGGCGACGGTAAAATCAAGCGGGGAAAAAAGTAGTATATTGCTTGACTAATTACCAATATTAATGGCGATGGGCCCCAGCCAAAATTCATATACAGAAAATGGTTTGTAATAATAAAATTGTTTACAATTCCACTAGTAAACGCTTCCTTCATCATCATATAGAAAGTTAGAAACAACTCGAGGCATTCTCTTTAATTTGGAGTATGAAAATATGGAACATTAATATTGAACTGCTTGTTTGTATTTCATCCAAAGCCTGGACAATCTTTTTTCTATAGGAAATTTTTCATCCTTTTTACCTAATTTATCTAAGTAGAATACAACTTTTTTCAGAGTCATCATAACCTCCTCACTATCATGCCCAAACTCTTTCTCTTGAATCCTCAAAACTCTCTTCAGCTGCTCCAGTAACTCCACCTCGCTCTTCCCCAGTCTCGCCTGAATCGAGATCAAACAGTCCAAAGCCTCCCCTGTCATCAAATTAGAGAAACATTACAAATCTACCCAGCCATCACTCATAAGGATTCTAGCAATGATGTTAGAAAAATATGCATGACATTAGATAGTAATATTTACCAACTGGAAGAGATTCGCTTCCAAATGCCTTCTCACGGATGCATAAAGCCTCGAGCGCAACTTGTTCAGCTTCTTCATCCCGCTTCAAATGGTAAAGAGTGACAGCAAGATTCAACATTGGAAAAGTGATGGATGGATTGTCAGGTCCCTCGGCCTTCTTTGCAATATCCAAACTAGTCCTCAACATGCGTTCAGCCATGACAAAATCCTTCGATTGTGAATAGGATGCTGCAAGATTTAGGTAGTGTGTAACCAAGGTGGGGTGACCTTTTCCTTTAAGCTTCTCAGTAATCAATAAACATTCCTCCAGCAGCTCCCGACCTTCTCTTCCTCTGCCAGCAGACAAATTACAACTTAGAGTAAGACTTTGCTTTTACCAAAACCGTAAAATAGGAAATGCAAAAACACAAGAGTACTACTATGACATACTAAACCTTTTCCCTACATAATCAGATAATCGAATACTAGTTCACTAAGATTCCTTTTGCTTTTGAGTAATTTTTTCCAAGGGAAAACACTTCTAGAGGCCTAATGGAATACAGCCACATGATCCTTTTCTTTCCAAGACTCATTTTAGATGCTATCTCATAAACAGTGATCCCCCATCCAAGCTCACAGATATATATCCAAAAATGGAGCTATCTCTAAGGCTTGAGCAAACAATGTATAAAAATCTAGTGAATGCATGCAAATTATTAGACCCAACCTTGTAACTTACCTTCCCACAGCATGTAGTAGTTCTGCTAAATCTATCCTCATATTCTCCATAATGCTATCATCTATAGGCATGTAACTTGAACCTTTTATAATCTGGAGAGCCTTTTTGTACAAATCAATGGCTTCATTAGCATTCCCTGCAAGGGAACGAGGCACGATGAGCTATACTTGCAATCAAACAGATTTCAACTGCTGGAGAATGTTTTATGACTGAAACAGAAAAAGCTTAAAATTCTTTATTCATTTGGGATGGGGATTCCGGAGAGAGAGAGAGAGAGGGAGGGGGGTGGAGATTAAGAAGCTACCTTCTGCACACTTTGCATGGGCTAGGGAACACATAGCAAGTGCAACTCTTCCATCATTCTCCCCATATAACTTGGTATATATATTTAGAATTCTGCCAAGGTAAAAGAGCACATGGAAGTGAAGATTGAAATGAAAGCTCTCAAGAACCAAATCAATATGAAAGGAAGTGCTGACTAACCTAATAAAAGATTTTTCTGCATCTTTAGCTCTGCCCTCCTTTAGTAAAAGATTTCCAAGACCAAGCAAAGGCACTACCAGATCCTCACTTTCAGCACCTTTACTCGATTCCAAAATGCTTATCACACGATGATAGAAATCAACTGCTTTTGTAGTTCTTCCAGTAGAACTAAGAACTTTTGCCATCCCCAACAATGGTGTGACAAGAACAATACTATTTTTCCCTAAGAGAAGACATGGATTTTGAGATAACCATTGACAGAAGCCATCCAAAGAAGGAACCATTGAAGCTAATATGCAACACCAACAATGGGAAAAGAAAATGCACTAACCATGTCTGTTTTCTAGAATGCCAGTAGCTCTTTGATGGGCATGCATGGATTTTTCAAACTCCCCCAAAGCCGTATACATGCCTCCCATATGCACAAGTATTGAGTCCAGAAGGGGTTCATCATCTTTTAGATCATCAATAACCTCAAAAATCTGCCAGCATGAAAATATTTACAATAAGAAAAGTAGAGCAGAGAGGAGAGGGTTTGATTTTCTGGTCGATGAGTGATTGTTACATCAATAAGACGTTCTTCCTACAATTTAGACAGAAAATTGTAGTGCCTTTTACCAATCCGCTGTGCCTTCAACATGCAAACAGTGGAACTCAACCTTTATAACTTATTTGCTAGACAGACAATCAACATTCAAATTTATGAATATAAGAAGAGCAGAGACCCAAAAAATGGAAAAAAAAGGAAACATCTAAGTTATTAATAGCCAAGTATACTACCATATAAGACAGAAGACTCAAAAACTATTGAAATTAAGTTTCCAAAGAGAAAAGAAGTTACCACATTGAGCAGGGACCGTACAAACTTCAATTTTCCAACAGCCATATAACCCAAGGCTATGACATCAAGAATAGCAGCCTCTTCTATGCCTTTAGCACCTGCATTCATCTGTTCTTTAACAACTTCATAATTAGCTTGCAACAGGTCAATAGCATCATTCATGTTGCCAGCCTTAATTAATGTTTTGACTTCATTAAATAGTTCATCTAGCTGTCTCTCCAAGTCACTCGTGCCATCCCGGGAATTGCTTGCTTTGTCAAGAAATGTATTAGACCTGCTAATAACAGATAATTATAGTAATTTTGGTTAACAGAAACTTCACACACTCCAGTCAAAAACAAAAAATAAAAAACAAAAAAATCATACACTGCAACTGTTTTTCAGCTTCTTAGTTTTTCTAGATTCATTACAGGTTTGCTAGACAATAAACTGCCACCGATGAACTCAAGACGATGACAAGATCATTCATTTGGTCAGACTCAAAATCAAAGGCCAAAACCAACGTTACATGACTTAAGACAAAGCCAAAGTGTCAGAAGCACAAGAATTTCAGATATCCCATAAAGGTATATCCTAAAGCAGTAACATAAGGACAAAAAGTATGGGTAACTATAAAGTATAAACTAAGATAATGTTCCTACCTTTGGAAGCCATTTTGAGATGAAACGCCAGAAACAGCATGGGTTTGGTCAGGTGAGACATGAGCTTCAAATGAGTCAACCGCAGCAAAAGGTTTCAGCAGAAAATGGCGGGTGACAGTTGGAGCAGCAGGTATCATGTAAAGCTTGAGGTTTGATTTGCTGGTTGGAAGAGATACTGAGAAGCAGCTGATGCTTTTGTGCCATTGTTGTGAACGCAAGTTTAGACTCGTCCTGAAATATCTCAAATGATAAGAACATTAAGAAGGATAAAAGTAACTAAAGTTTAATACTATGCAAAGATTAGAGTTAGAATTATATTGAAAAAATTGAATAGGCGAAGACCCATTCAGTTGGCAATATCACAAAACCCAGATAAAGAAATTCGAAAAAAAAAAATCAGCAGACAACTAAATGCAGAGTAACAGTGTAAAGGACAGAACGGAGAAAAATTGATGAAGAAAGAGAAGATACCTGTAAGTTTTGAAAAAGGGAGAGGGGAGAGCGACAGAAGCTGCCATGGAAGTGAACAGAGAGAAGAAAAGCTCTCGATTTTTGTTTCCTTTTTTCAAGTTTGCTGGGTACTGTAACCGAGTCCGAGTGAGGCTTTCTGAGAGAGTAAGAGAGATGATGAATTGAAGAAGTCGATCCGTTTGAGGAGTAAGACATTTTGAAGCCCATTTCTTATTGGGTCGGTTCAAATCGTAACGGCAAAGAGCCCTTTTTTTCTTTTCTTTTGGTTCTTATTTAACTTTTAATATAGGTTGTCTAGTCCGGAAAAAAAAAAAGAGTTTGGTTAACTTTCTAATCAATCAATCCAACTAAGATTCTTATTTTAACGAACAATGAAAACAGCTGATAAAGGTTTATGTGGGTGGGTTCAAAATAAGGTTTATGTGGGTGGGTTCAAACTCCAAAACAAGTTATGATAACCCGATCAAAGTAACAAAGATTTGGAGAATTTAAAACCTAACATTGATAATCGCAAGTTGGTATGAAAAGCAGAAATATGAACAACAAATCAACTGCAGTCTTTCTTCATTCAGGAAAATTGAAGCATTGCAGGTAAAAACCTTTGACCAAGAGCTCCTGATGTTAAATTTACAATGGAGCTCTCTCCACCTTTCGGACAGTCATGATCTAAAATACTAGCGACTAAAGTAAAAAGACATACAAATTGTTTTGCGCCTACATAACAGCGAACAAAAAGCACCTTACATTCCAAAATCATACATCTGGAGAATCAGATTATACGGGAAAACAAGTCTTAATGGCGCGCTAATAGACAGCTCCGAATTATAGCCTGCTTGATAACAGTAGCTTAAGGTCCATCTTCTTGTGCTGAGATCAAGATACTACCAAGTGAGACACCTTTGTAAAGAACGAGAAGGTAAAGAAACTCAATACGAGGCATAGTGATAGAAAGAGAGACTTACTGCTTAGAATAAAGCCTTGAAGCAAGCTCTGAGCTCTCTCAGATTGCTCTGGAGTACCTGATATTTGAATAATCTTTTGTGTGTCATCTGGTCTATCTTCTACCAAAGTAACATTGGCACCGGACAGCTGTAACCACCCAAAAGAGACAGAAACCAAGACTTAAATTATTTGGAATTGGATTGAACCAAAGTGAACAAAAATTAAATAGCAACTGAAAGCAGTATTGCTTACCTCACTGATCTGGGCCAGTTTGTTTTTCGATTTTGTTATGAGCTTGGGAATGGCATGCTCTGGTATGACAACCTCAAGTGTACTCCTAGTAACAAGTGTTACAGGGATTCTAAAAGAAAATAAAAAGCAAGAGAGTAATTATCTATTAGCAGGGCCCTCTAAATTCTAAAAACTAGTAGGAGTTCAAGAACCTTTGTTCTTTAAACAAAAACTTTAAGAAGATGACAATAAAAGAAAGTAACAGACAATGATGCATCCTGCAACCTTTCATCACTAAGGAAAGAGCAAAATGAGTGTAAAATAATGCAAAACTTGGTCACCTGCTAATTGTACTTGGTACATCTTCACGGCGTTCAGTTTCAATCTGCTTCACTGTTTCAGTCCCAGAGTTCACAACTTCCTGTAAATAAGAATTGAAGTTATTATACTAATGTTCTTAGAATACAGAAGAAGGTCATTGAGAAACTAGCAAAATTCAAGCTCTTCACCATCTGCACAACCCGGAGCAGTTAAAAGTCAATTGGAACTAAAGAAAAATGGAAATCAAGTTTAAGAAAAAAATTACTAAAGAAGCAACAAAAGAAAAACAACTACTAAGAATGAAGCATTCTATAACCTTTAATGATGGTGCCGTTGCCGATGGTTGCACATTCTGATATGTTCCAGTAGGAGGATCACTGGCAGTTTGACTGTCACGAGCTGGAGTTAAATTTGGAGAAGCATTCTCCAGTCCTGAGACATTCCCATGAGATGAAGCAGCAGATATAGGTGGTGGTGGAGTGCCCTTCTGAAAAAATTCCCTATATAGATAACTTCTTAATCGTGATGTGACCTCAATAAGAGCTTCTCGAGCTGCCTTTATCTCCCCAACAATCTGTAGAGTATTTCAACATACCATTAAGAATACAAGGTAAATCAATCCAATCACCCTGCCCTCATTTAGTAAACTTCAGAGAACCCGGATTTTGAACCCTTTCTTTGACATTGAGTTCCTAAATACCAAGAAGTTAAGATCTACATGCTTAATAAGAATAAGTTATCAAAGTAGCAAACCTGTACAATCTCATCAGGTCCAGATACACAAGAAGGAAGTTCTTGTCTTGACAAGATCTGTATGTTTGCACCAGTTAATCTTTTCATTTCAGAGAATGATCCATCTCTTCCCTCCAAACATCCAATTTCACTTGATGGAACAAGTAACCTAGTAGTTACAATGTTATCTTTATCAGGCACAAGGTCAACAATTTGAGTTTGGATATGCAACAAAGCCTCCTGGGCTGGAAACAACTCATCGTCAGGACCCTAAGAACAAAAGAAATCCAAATAGTTAGAAACCTCTATAACACATTAACACTATAACTATTTATGTTCAGATTTCAGAAGGAAGCTAATAATTTGGCTTATAAATGTCATTTGAGTGTTTAAACATTGTAGAAAACCAGATATAGTTTTAATTCATAGTACTAAAAATCAGTTGTGAGTTGTGACGTTACGTAACAGCTGAATCGTAACAGTTTTGGAGGGCTCCGTGACCGTTACGCAACACTGTCCGCGACTGAATTTTAATACTATGGTTTTAAAGGCTAAAGTTAGATGAAATTTTCACCCCAAAAATAATGACAAACAAGAGAGAAACCAGCTTTATAGGCCGAACAAACAACAATCCACCCACGAGGCTGTATGTCATGGAAGAAAGACAGAGAGATGGGAAGTACCTCCTCAGAAGAAATGGTAATTATCTGCTCATCTGACCCTGCCACAGGATCAGCGACCTTAACATCCACACCAATTTCATTTTGGAGTAAATCCACTATGCCATCTGGCTCTCCAAAAACACTATCAACCTTGTCAATTGGGCAAAGTATTCGGAACACAAGATCCTCACCATACAGAGGCTGTGCAGTGTCAGCCATAGGAGCAGTCCCAGCTTCGATGAAGCCAGATGGACGTGAGGAATAATTATTGCCTCTGTAATTTGTATTAGACATCCGTGAACCAAATGATGGCCCATCCATAGCTGATCGACGTGATGCATTGTTTAAGTGTGGCATATAATCATCATCAGGGAAAAATCGCTCTGGTGAATGCATTCTTCCATGGAAATGACTGCGGTCACGATGCTGACTCTCCCTTAAGCGAGACGAAATAATTGCTATAGCATTTTTGACAGCATTCATGTCACCTACAACCTGTACGACAAACAACGTTAGACAATATTACCATAATAAAGCCATCTCAACTTTAATATCTTCCACCTGAGTAAATTAGGAGTGAAACATGAAACAAAAGATTCATACTGCACATATGCATAGATAAATCTTGAACCAGAAAAAGCTTTCTGGTATACTCGGGTTTCATAACAAAAAACTGTCCTAGAAGACAGCAGCATCAGGAGCTTAATTCTTTGCAAAAAGGGGTATGAAAATCATGGATCTGAAATATCCACTATTTTTACCCATTTGCAGCCTCAGCTGCATAGAATACCTAGATTCAGACCTTTGTCAGCATTCAAAAGTACATGGTTCACTAGCAAAATGACAAAAAGCAGGAAATAAACATGATATTGAGCATAGAATCATAAACTGGTTCATCAGTGAGCAAAATGGCATAAAGTTACAGACATTTGAACTGCCCAAAATACCAAGCATTAACAAATAAAAAAAGTACATAAAATTGCAACATGCAACACACAACAAAGTTCAAAAATTTTGAAAACCAACAGATTAACTGGTCTTCATGGGCATGCAATCAGAACAAGGCTAAGGTTTGAAACTCCTAAGTACTTGCATTTATTGTAATTTGACACAATATATCAGCTAAGATATATCAAGTAAATCTACAATAAAACCTTCTGAAGATCATCTCAAGCCTCTGTGCTCAACAAATGAGAAGATAGAACAGGTCTCTGTTTCAGTAAAGTTAGAACTAGGTTTATAGCAGCATGTAGCCGGCTGCCAATGGCATAACGGAGTAATTAGCTTTCTTTATTTAGTAGTCCAGGTTTTTCTAAGGGAGAAAGCAATGCACGGAGATCAGAGAAGTAACTCCTATAATCCAAGGGCAGCATTCAAAGCAAGATTATGGTTTCAGCTCAATAATCCAAAACCAAAACCTGAAAATCCTTTAACCACTATAGAAACATTTAACCGCCCAATCATTTCCATTAAGCCATTGTAGTTAAACATATCAAATATTAAAAACCCCATGCATTAGTATTTAGTAACTTCCCCCATTTGTGTGTGCATTAAATCCAAATCCAAATGCAATTTGGTTGCAGACCTGAACAATCTCTTCCGCCATGGAAACGCAACGGGGCAGCGTATGGTCTCTAGGTAGGATCCTAATCTGAGTCTTTGTTTCCATTCTCATTTGCTCAATAATCTTCCCTCCTTTCCCCAATAAACATCCGACATGCATCCTCGAAACCACCAACCTCGTCGCCACCCTATTCCCTCCTCCTCTCACCACCCCTCCGTAATCCTCTTCCTCCTCTAATCCGCCACCACCAAACCCAAACTGTGAATCACTCTCCAGAATCCTCTCGTGTATAAGGAACAAGGCCTCCTGAGCAGGTGAGAACGACGGCATTCTCCCGTCAGGGTCACGGCGGCGCGTGTCCGATATCTCGATGATGCGTTCTTCGTCGCCGGGAATCAGCTCGTGGACGTTGATCCACGCGCCCGTGTGCTGCCTTATGGACTTGATAATGCTACCTGACTTGCCGATTACGCCTCCGGCTTTCATGTCGTGGCAGAGAATGCGGTAGCTTGTGGTGACCATAAGGGAAGAGTCTTGTCCTCCCCCTCCTCCTCCGCCGCCGCTACCGCCTTTATTTGAAGGTCGGCCGTTGTTGCCGCCGTTGTTGTTCGGATTGTTGCCACGGTGGCGGTGATTGTTGGGTATGTAGTGATGGTTGTTGTACCGAGGTTTTGTTCTACCCATGGTCTCTCCATCATAGTCTTGGTCGTAGTAATAGTTCCTCTTGGATCTAGATCTCTCCATCTAAACTAACAAAAAGGAAATCCAAACCGTTTTAAGGTTCTGAAGTCTGAAGTTTCGATTCAAAAAGATCTCAGATTGTAAAATTCGTCAATGTTTCAAAAAAAGTTCTGGCCGTTGATGGTTCTGCTGCTCCTTGTCACGGATCGGGTCTAGGGTTTTGACAGTAACAAAGCTTTGCTTCTTAAGGCTGTTTGTCTTCCTGACTGTCCCTTCAGTTTATGTGCTGTTTGTTTCTCGGGAAATTTCGAGAAAATGTAAGTGAAGACTGAGATTTCTAACTGGAGAATCTGATTTGAGTTTGAGGAGAGTCATACGGAGTTTGAGCAGCTGCAGAGCATTTTCATTCTGCACTTCTTCCAGTTTGGATACTAAACTTCCTTCGTGGACAAATATTTAACATGTACCATTTCCGCTAATCAGGATCATGAAACGACGCCGTGTGAGTATTCTTCTTTTTTTTTCTTTTTTGTGGAAAAGAAAAAGAAAAGCGACTAATAAATTTATTTAATTTAAATTTATTAATCAAATCGAGTCGAGTCCAATACTCCATACCATACAGAATTTGCTGATTTGGTCCAAAAAGGAGTTATTGTGAAGTGTGAAATTTTATTGTGCTTTGTGCAGGCTTTTACTTTTGTTGGTGCATTAATATGGTATATATGATGGAGTCCAAAAATATGTTGAGCTGTTTAAATATGGGCTAATTGCTCAATTAAGGGTAAAACGTTTCCACTCGGCCTAATTTGGGGCAAAACCTTTTAATTTGGTGAATTTGGGGCAAAACATTTTCAAATCGCGTCAAATAGAGGCAATCCGTCTAATTGGGACAAAACCTTTTTCGAAAGTGAAAGCCACGCGCCGTTAGAGCTAACGGCCACCGTTAACTCAATAAAAAAAGATTTTTTAAGTATTAAAAAGGTATTTTAGGAAATTACTTAAAATTTGGAAAACAAAAAACGTAAAAAAAAATGGAAAAAGAAAATTTTGGCTATAAGATGTTGAGAATAGAAGTCTAGGTTAGCCAAAATTGAATCGAATCATGGGTTTAATGATAACAATGGAGGATTTTAGTGATTAAGGCTTTTATCAAGTATAAATCCATCTCCAAGCTTTGGAAAAGACCTAAAAAAAAAAAAAAAAACTAGCTCTACACTAAACTCTCTGTCTCTCCTCCAACGTTTTCGTGCATTTGAGTTTGAAGAATCAATTTTGAGGGTTTTTAAGAACAAAGTGAGGATGAGTTCTTCCATTATCTGTAAAGTAAAACAAACAAACTATAAGCATAATTCATAACTAATGCATAAATGATAGTTGCAAACAGATTAAAAACATACAACAAACACACTTGAAACTAAAAACTATTTAAAAAAACACATAAAATTCATAAATAGTTAAACAAACTATTTAAAAAACACATTACAAAAAAATTCATAAACAGTTAAACGTTTTGCCCTTATTTGTAAAACCCGAATACGTTTTACCCTTATTTGAAAAATTTTATCAGTTTAACTTAGAATCCTAATTCCCAAATTAACTTATGAACAAACCCTAAATTTCTAAAAACATCACAAACCCAGAAACAATTAAACCCAATAACTGATAATACAACACCTTTTCTTAGAAACCCATAACACAAAAGAGATTTTTACCCAAAATCCCTAAACAAAAGTAATTGGAAACACAAAAACACAAGCATAAATAAAAAACGAAGCCTAAGGAAAAAAACTAACCTAAGCTCAGCGTTTTCAAACAAATCCGCTTGATGACTACAACAAATCGACACTCATTCACAACTGTAATTCGTTGATTTCAGAATTTTGCAGAAGATGAGTCGAAGTGAAGATGAAGATAGAGATTTTTTTGAACGGCAGAAAAAAGTGAAGAACTGAAGAAAAAAAAACTAACAAAAACCTTTTATATCAGAGAGAAACGCTACGTTTTGATTATGGAAAGTTTTTTAAAATTAATGTTTAAATGAAATTAATATAAATTAAAAAAAATATTTCGGAAAAGAAAAGCCACATGTCAGCGTTTTGTGCATTAACGCGTCCCCAAAACGCGTGCAACACACACCCCGTCCAATTAGACGAATTGCCCCTATTTAACGCGATTTGGAAACGTTTTACCCCAAATCAACCAAATTAAAAGGTTCAGCCCTAAATTAGATCGAACCCGAAATGTTTTGCCCTTAATTGAGCAATTGGCCTTAAATATGAGATTTTGAAATTTTAATATGGTAATCAAATTTGATATTTATGTTTTTTCTTTTTAGGTCTTGTTTGAAATTGTCAAAGAGTAGATTTAAATCAGTGAAATTAAGAATTACACTATAAATCAATTATAGTCATCGAGCATTTGGTATGATAATAAAGTATTGAACTCTTAATTTTAGTGGTTAGTGTTCGAAAATTAATTACGTAATAATAATCTTTGATCGAAACTATAATATTTGATTGAGCAAAATGATAGGTGAATCATCCACCTTCTTTCAACAATGATCCTTTTTCCATTTTTTAAAATTTGATACATATAGTAATTATTAGTATATATGGATTTAGTCATGCACAACATTGTTATTTTATTTAATTTGTGTTTTGAAAATCAAACTGTTCAACATGATGGTGAAGTTTCAATTGATTTATTTCCCATATTTTGTCTAGTACGTTTGATTTGGAAGAATAAAATTTTGTTTATCATTAGTTTGAAACAAACTATAATAAATGATTAATAAGACCATTATAGGGTGTTCTTTTAACAATGTATGTAAGTAGAGTTGCTAATAATTTAGCACATACTGTAGCTAAACATATAGAGTTAGATTATGTGTGGTGTGGGGGTTTTCCTCGAGACTTTCTGTATTTCGATCCCTTATGCTTTTTCTTCACTTAATATATTGAAGTTGAAGTTTTCTCTTAAAAAAAAAATAAGACCAATAAAATGGCAAAAATCAAATGTAAAAATTAGATAAGAAAGAGGCAACTCTATTTAACTCTATTTTTTTTCTTTTCATGGATAAAATTGAGAACTATAGTGGTCCTAGTGGAATAGAAAAGCAAAATTACTACCATTCTTAATCTGTTTTTGATAGAGAAAGCAAGAGAGATTAATTTGGATGGAAGTTATGGGTCATGCTATCTTATTTATCTTCTTCTGCTTGAAATATTGTCATCATACAATGAACAACGATGGATATAATTGCAATTAATTGCTACCAAAGTTAAGGCCATTGATTTGAATTGAATTTTCTTTTGATTTGCCATTTGTTTGATTTGGTACGTGATTGTCTTTTCGTGTAATCATGTATCCTTATGGCATATATGATCATCATGATGGAGCAGGAAAATTTAGCTCCACTGCTCTTCCTGTTCATATTAGATATATGTCGAATTGATTTGGAAATAAATAGCCTACCGCCTACCGATATGTGTTACAACACCAAAGACAATCCCACCTATTTTGCCAATTTGCCATTGCAAAACCCAATCTCAAAGGCTTAGAGAATGGTTATGGTCCAGCACCAAAATTGGGCATGTTGTATTTAGAGGTGACTGGTTCTCTTTAATGGTTACATCGTTGTATTTGAACTTAAAGGACAAAAGTTCGAGGATGGAAAATCGTATAGAAATTACAAATAAATATTTAAAGGTGAGTATGGCTTTTTTTTTTTTTGGCAATAAAAGGTGAGTATGGTCTAGGCAATGGTACCATGACCAAGCAAGATCATAGACAGTTCATTTTTAAGTTAGGTTTCTTAACATTTGATCATGTTGATTTCTAAATAGAATTATAAGAGCCACTAGTAACACTTTACTTGTAAAGTTGGTAACATTCAATATTGATAAAATGCTAGTAGGATTTCAAAACAGATTAAGATTTTATTTTTTTGGTGAATAGGTTAAGATTTTTTTGGTTATATAACAAAGAAGTTAAGATTATTAAAACTTTTTTAAGAATATTAAATTACTAGATTTGAGTAGAGTCCTAATAAATTTTTGGTAAAATATTATTTTATTTCTTTATTTATTTATAGTTTTATGGTTTGAATAATTTTTAGATTTTCTTATAACAATAGTATTAGTAGTAGTACATTACCATATTTACCGATACTAATAAGTGGGTTGGGAAAAAAAAAGCAAGTTGAGGTTACAATAAATAACGGCTGTAATCTCAAATAAGGACTCGAACTCTCATAAAAATCTCAAATAAGGGCCCCAAAACACAATTTCAACAAATTAGAAAACACACTAAGTAAATTTTTACAAATTAGGTTCTCCTCATATGAAAACCAATGCTTATCATGCCTGCACATCAATTTTGATAGAAAAATGGTGTTATTAAATTAATTAAAAATCAAAACATTTTAATCCAAATAAATTCAATAAACGTAGTATGATACAAGATTTATCCGTACTTTTTAATTTATATACATCTCACACACTAGTATTAGCTAATACCTTGCACAATATGTCATAATCTACTAAATATGTACGTTAATTTGTTGAAATTGTGTTTTGGGGCCCTTATTTGAGATTTTTATGATAGTTCAGACCCTTATTTGAGCCTTTAGTCATAAATAACAGCGCAAGGAAGAAGACTTCCTTCATTTCTCCCTGATACACTTGGATCTCAGCATTTCAAACTTGATTTAATTTCCACCAAAAATCCATCCCTCGAAAAAGGTATTTTTCTAATATGAACCTTATGATTCTCTTCTTCACCGCTGTGTTTTTGTGTCAATCATTTGTGAATACAATGGAATTCTATTGAATGATCATATCCTTATCCATTTAGGGAATTACTTGTATATATGGTTTTTGTTTAATTTTGCATAATTTTGGTTGCATCCAAAGCAACTGATTCTGCTTCACTTTTGTCTGATATAGAATTTGTTCATTCATTATCATGGTATTGAAGAAGAATATGGTGAATTCGGAAGTCACAAGTTTGTGTAAGTTAATGACCATATATATTGCTTTTCAATTTCATTGGTAAACTTACCTTGACTGTTATGAGTAACTTTTTTCATCTATAGACTATTATATGAGCTGCTTAATTAGTTATATCATCATGTGGTCTGCAGAGGAATTAAATAGGCAACTTAATTACTTTGATTGATGAAATACCTTGACATCAAGGTGAAGATCATGATTAAGTGCTTCAAGATGACATTCAAAGAGCTTATTTCCTCGCTAATGTTGATCTTTTAACTTGCTTTTTTTTGTGTATTATGAAAGTGCACCGCGGGTTTTGCTTTTTGGTTGATGTTGTAGGGCTAATTGTTCAATTAAGGGTCTAACGTTTGCCAAAATGCTTAAATAAGAGCATGATCTTTTAATTTGGTCAAATAAGGGCCTAATGTTTGCCAAAATGCTCAAATAAGGACCCAATCTTTTAATTTGATCAAATAAGGACCTAACGTTTGCCAAAATACTTAAATAAGAACCTGACATCAGTTTGGATGACACGTGAAAATTTTCGATCTTCCACAAATTTTCGATCTTCCACCCCAAAACTGATGTACCTTATTAAGCTTTTAATAAAGCTTGTATTTACTAGAACAATTTCGACTGCCCTCCCAAATCAATTAATCTTAACTTTCTATATGAGCAGACGTCACTTGGCACATGCACGCACATCTAGTTCTTTTGAATAATGCAAACAAAAGGGAGCAATTGTTTGTGTGCTAAGCACAAGCATAAGCAAATTATTGAAATTTGAAAACCAATTGAATGGATATTTAATACTACTATTTGATTTGTATATGGATATGGATATCAAACTAGTATAATTTTCTGCCCAAACCATTATCCAACAGATGAATTATAAACAAACAATTTTTAACCCCATTATTATGATTCTTCCTATTTATTTAAATAACACAAGATCCATTAATTTGCGTTAACCGAGCCTTGAAAGCTCAATCTTATTGGATTATTAATATAAGGGGGAAAAAGGGTCTAAAAAGGCAGCATTTTTGTGCATTAGTAACACATGAAACAATATACTACAATTCAAGTATTCTTTTTGTCCATTGATTGAGAGAAGCAAAGACATCCGTCTGATGAAAATTCTAACCTTAAATCCTCCTATCATCAGCTAAAACAAAAGGCATATATCATTTGATTGAAGAAAACAAAAGAAGATTATATGTGGGGAAGAGTTTTAGGTATTTTTAGTTCCCCATACCCAGAAAACGCAACAAGTCATGTACTCAATACCCAGAAACCTAGAGATTCTTATGAGGAACAAAGAGCCTTAAAACACCAGCAGATATTTTGTTCTGAATCTTGCCAAGGTCGAAAATTTCAGCAGGAGTAAACTCAATGCTGCCTCCATACTTTCTCCCAGTGGTCTCGAAATCCCCAAACTCTGGTTCCACAGGGGCATCTCCTTGGAAGAACAAAGTCGACCCCTTTAATGTCAACTTGAGACCGTCCTTCTTAACTCCTGGCATGTCGATCCTGAAATAATGACCCTTCTCATCAGTCTTGTTGAACGCAGTTTCTTTGGGACAGCCCTTCACCAGAGATGGGTAACATTTGTGCCCTTCAAATCCAAGAAGAAAAAAATATATTAGTAAAAGTTTAGGTTTTTACTAGCAGAAATTGATCATAGTAAGGAACAAAACAGATTAAAAAGTTACCAGGAGGAGGAGGGGCGATGTTGGATTCCTCGGCAACGACATGAACTGAACGGATGGGGCAGATGACGTGGCTCAACATCTTGGGTCTGGAGAAGACTCTCGAAAGCGCCATTGTCAACTTTTCTGAATCTTCTTCTTTGTGGGGTTTTTGAGAGAACAAAAAAGGGTATTTCTTAGGTCTTGAGAGCAAAACTGAGCAAGGGTTTTAACTTTTTACTCAGGCTGGGTGGGTTTTTACAGTCTGACTGTCATCTAGTTGATTATTTACTCAAGTGTCTGGCAAAAAAAAAAAAAAAACTAATAATAATAAGTGAGTTGGGGTAAAATAAAAAAATAGAAAATAAAGGGTTTTGGTTGAGGTTACAATAAATAACAGCGCAACGTACAAGCACCTGGAAGCGGACCTCCTCTCGCTTTATTTGCCAATTATTACGGTGATATTGAATTACTGATAAGCAAGGAAGGAGGAAGACTTCTTTTCTCTCTGATACACTTGGATCCCAGCTTTTCAAATTTGATGCAATTTCCACCAAAATCCATCCCTCGAAAAAGGTATTTTTCTTTTATGAACATTCTGATTCTCTTCTTCACCGCTGTGTTTTTGACATCAATCATTTGTGAATATAATGGAATTCTATTGGATGATCATATTCTTATCCATTTAGGGAATTGCTTGTATATGGGTTCTGTTTAATTTTGCATAATTTTGGTTGCTTTTAGTTGGTTAGCAAATCATTGGGTTCATAATACTAAACATGCAAATCAATTTTGAGGTTCAACTGTTACACCATTTATAATTTGGTTTGCTTTATCGGGTATGTTGATTCTGCTTCACTTTTGTCTGATATAGAATCTGTTCGTCCTTTTGGAGATTTTAAGATTTCTTGATTTGGTGGGTTATGCCTCGTTAAGTAGCAACCTTAAGGGTGAGAAGTGAAAACTGTAGATTATTTTAATTATATGGTTTTTGTTTTCATTAATGATGCTTATATAGCTTTGTTGGGTTAGATACTTACAGTTTTGTGACTGTTAATTCCATCACAGGTTATTGAGATAAATAGGTAATGGCAGCGACAGGAGCAAGGCACCGGAAGCATTCTGCTAACCCTTGCTCTGTCAAAGAGGATGCTGGGAGTGCTTTAAGGTTTTCTGGTATCCCATCCTCATCCTCACCAAGACTGTATTCTGATGGAACACCTAGAACTAGAAGTGCTGCAAGTGGACCAGATCAGGCTACTCTTAGTATGCCTGATCATGAAAAGCTGCTGCACACACATGACTCGCCGTGGTGGTTGCACTCTCGACACCACATTGGAAACCAAAAGGATTTTATTAATGAAAGTCCTAAATTCATCAAGAATCACCATTTTGATGAAAGTTCTCATTGTAAGAAAGCTGTTGTTTGTGAGGATTTAGAGAAGGCCCATGCTGAATGTGTGACAAGTGATGAGAATGTTGGAAATGAAGAATTGAATCAAGAACTTAATAGCAATGCACAAAATCCTTCTAATAAGAACAAGGGGGAGTCCTGGTACATGGATGGCCATCTAACAGGATTGGAACAAAACTGCTTAATCTCAGAACCTAAGACACTTTATTCTGACCTTGAATCCCAGTTAGCACAAGCCCAGAAGACTGAACCATGGTGGCGCATGACTGACAAAGATGAGTTGGCTTCTATGGTTGCTCAAAAATCACTGGAGCATATTGAAAATTGTGATCTTCCACGACCTCAAACCAAGGATTTCAGGAAGGGGCAAATTCCTTCTCTAGACTCTTTTGGCCACTATAAGACCCTGCCCACATCTTTAGATTGGACAATTCAGACAGGTTTCTCTGGTCTTAGTAACCATCATCAAGAAAGGACCACCTCAAATGGTCTATATGAAAGCCAGTCCATGTTGAGTGATATCAAACATTCGTTAGCAGATTCAGATAGTTTATTAAGGTATGGTTCTACCTTCTTCCTTTAGATGTGGCTTATGTAGTTTTATCATCATAAGTAATTTAGAATTTCTAAAATAGTTCCTATTAGAAGTCTGTGTATATCATGAAAGTTTATATTCTTTATGAATTTACAGTCTCAGCACAGTAGATCATGTTGGCTGAGGTGACTCTGGTACTTAAGTAGTATACTTTGAGTGGGCAAGGGCACATGGTAAAGTTACAAGGAGTTAACCATGCAAAATGATATGCATCCTCATGTTTGCAGAAACTATATTTGTTAACTAAAAATTGTAAGGTTGAAACTTCAGGGATTATTTGGTTACTTGTATCATCACTCCTACAAAAGGAACAAGAACTGATGCAAATGCTAGAGCTTTTCCTTTGATAATACTGAGATAATACATCTGTTAGAGATAAGCAGACTTAGACTGTTGATATCTGCCACGGGTAAACTATAGCCTCTCTTGTGGTTGTACAAAAATATTGTGCCAAGCTATTCCCAAGGGCTATGGTCCTCTTCATCTTGGATCTTAGATTAGGGATCCTAGTGGTACAAGGGTCCAATTTAATGGTCTTCAGTTGGTTGGTCCCTTATCACTTACTGTTTTAAACATACAAATCCACTTTACTCTGCCAATCATGTTTGAAAAGCATTGATTGCTCTCTTTGAAGTTATTTATGTTTCTTTCAATGATGTCATTGAAATTCATTTGATATGATATCTTATAGTAGTAGTAAAGATACCAGTATCCTCAGAATCTTGGATCTCTGAGCAATACTTTATGAAAACTGTGTCATGTTATTTTCTCTATTTTACTTTTGAGGCTTGATTAATTTGAATGTACTATTATTCTTCATTTCTGGCAGTTGCAAGGATTTTAGCACAACGAAGACGGATCACGGATTAACCCAATCTTTTCCTGGGAAGGACCCTAGCAAAGCTCAGCTGCTGGAAGCACTATGTCATTTTCAAACCCGAGCAAGAGAAGCAGAGGAAGCAGCTCAGAAGGCAAATGATGAGAAGGAACACATCATTACACTCTTTTTCAGACAGGCTTCTCACCTTTTCGCATACAAGCAATGGCTACGACTGCTGCAGCTTGAAAACTTTTCCCTCCAGCTAAATTACAAGAACCAACCCATTTCTACTCTTTGCTCAAACAAAGGCATGCAAAGGAAGAAGGGTGAGCACAAAGTTGTTAAGCAAAAACACAGCTCAACGAACCATGGGACCGGTATGTCTACCAAAGCATTTTTGGTGGGATTGAGTCTTGCTGGAGCTGGATTACTCCTTGGTTGGACCATGGGGTGGTTGTTGCCATCTACCTAACCATATACTTTATTATATTCACAATGTGATGCAGATTAAGATTGGTATTGCTTGATTCGAATTTGACCATCCACGTGGAACTGAATTAGTTTTAAGCCATAGGATATGTCTTAGATTGGTGGTGTTTATCAATCACTGATGTGTACATTATGACCTTACTTTCGGAAAAAATTTTCTAAGAATTTGTCAAACAATTCTTGTGTATAGCTTTGTAAATTAATGTAATTTAATATCATCATAATCTTGATTCTAATATATTTATTTCATTGTTATTATGGAGATAGTATTTCGGAAGGTTAAGGAGTTGGGCGTTGAAAAACTTCTGTATAGTATTTCAGAAGTCAAAATTGCCCATGTGCTTTTTAATTTATCCGAGTTCGATTTTGAGTTTGACTAATTACGCGCCAACCGACCATCCCACGTGGCAATCACCAGTGTTTATCCACCACGTGTCGCAATCCAACCCTCCTTAGCCATATAAATATGCATCGTCGATTCTCGTCTTCCCCTTTCTACATTTTTTCTGTTCTCCAAGTGGAATCTGAATTCTCATAGAAACAAAACAAAACGAAAAGAAGCCAAAAAAAATATATCCTCTCCATTAGTCATCTTCTATCTGCAGAGAATAAATTCTGAAACAAGACACGATGCCGTTTTGCGAGGTGGGAAAACCGCAGAGCGGCGTAGACGTTGCTCTGAACAATGGGATCCAGATTTTTTATCGAACTTACGGTCGCGGCCCGACCAAAGTCCTCCTCATCATAGGTTTCTGTCCTTTTTTTCCCGTTCATTCCCCTCCACCACCGCCATTTTTTTTTGTTATTTTGTTCGGTAGCTGATTTTTTTGGCGAATGAATGGTCAGGATTGGCGGCGACACACGAGGCATGGGGACCACAAATTAAGGGGCTGACCGGAATCGATAAGCCCAACGACGATGAAACCATTACGGTTGATCGGGAACCCGGGGGAGCTGACAATGAGGTCGGTGGCATCGAGGTTTGTGCCTTCGATAATCGAGGAGTGGGTCGGAGCTCCATCCCAACCAAAAAATCTGACTATTCGTGAGTCTTTTTTTTTTTTTATTCTTCTTTTCTACGTTTTATTAATTATTAGTTGCCAATGATGAATCTGCTTTGACTTTCACGATCCCCCCAATTTTCCTGTTGTATCGTTAATTAATGTAATTTAATATAGTGGTGGAGTGGACTATTGTTTTCTGTTTTTGTGGATAATTAAATTTTATTGTTAATTTTAGTTAAACCCATTTTTTATGTACTGTTTTTATAATTTACCAATACTGGAAATAACCTTATTAATTTTTCCGGATGTTGAGTGCAGAACAAGTATTATGGCAAAAGATGCAATTGCCTTAATGGATCATCTGGGCTGGAAGAAAGCCCATGTTTTTGGACATTCAATGGGTGAGTGAGTCCACTGAACTTTTTTAATTGGGAAAATGCATACTGTTCAGTAGAATTTATTAATAACTTCTATGCATTCTTTGTATTAAGCACCATTGTACTTGGAATGTCAAAAAAAAAGCACCATTGTACTTTAATTTGGAAAAATTGGTAAGCTTCTAATATAAAAGCTTGCTTGAATTTGTTATATGAAAACAGGAGCTATGATTGCTTGTAAGATGGCTGCAATGGTGCCTGGCAGAATTCTTTCATTGGCATTACTGAATGTAACAGGTGGAGGTTTTGAATGTTTTCCAAAGGTATCTTATCTTCTATAATGTTTCAAAGCCATGGTTGTCTTCAATTTCTTTTTGGGTGATAGAGCATGTATGTTAGTACACTCTGGGACAAATACAGGGGTGATTGATTTTGTTAATTTGTATAGCAGATCGCCTTGCAGTTCTGAAAACCAAGATTATACGTAGGAAACCAAAATCGATTACTTGTAGTTAAGATGATTATAATCTGCTAAGCCATTCCTCTCCAATATAGGGGATATTAGTCCGAACTAGGAAGACTTGTTGATTTGCCAAGTTTCACCGGACATCGCTTTAGTCTTATATTATTGTTCCTGCAAAAGAAGCATACACAGAGACAAAAAGTTAATTCCCGGGCATCAACCTCTTTTTGACTTAGTTCTATTTTGTAACTAAATGAAGTTCTCATCTTGATATAAAGTTGTTTACATTTAGACCTATCTATTAATAGCTAATGAAGCTCTCATATTGATATGAAGTTATTTAGTGTATCATCCTCTGAAAACGAGATGCATCAGCATACTTTTGGAAGTTGTGTTAGCAGGAGATGGTGATTTTTAGTTTTACTCTTTTGCAGCTTGACCGCAAAACACTCTCCATTGCAATTCGCTTTATAAAGGCAAAGACTCCTGAACAAAGAGCAGCAGTTGACTTAGATACGCACTACTCAAAGGTAATTCTTTGTTGACAGTGTCATTTTGATTCGGAGGATCAGGATGATTATTCTACTGGGTAATGATAGTGGTTACGTTTAGCATTTATACCCTTACAACTAGTGCTATTCACAAGGTCAACTTTTATATGCACTTGAAGAAATATCAAGAATAAACCTTAGTTCTTTTTCTGAAAATAAATGAGTTGATATAACTTTTCTTTCCTTTTTTCCTTTTTCCTTGTAATGCACAAAGGGAACTCATAGAGCCTCATGTTACATCTGATTGCAGGAATATCTTGAGGAATACGTTGGATCTAACACTAGAAGAGCCATTTTGTATCAAGTAAGAAATCTGAAGTTTAAAGTTATTACTGGCCATTGCATAACATTCATTTTAATCAATTAGACCATATAAATCCACTTCTTGTTCACTGTAAACTAGTCACAAAAAGCTGCTTTCTTTTTTTTTGAGTAGATGCTCTGATTTTATTGGTGATTGGTACACATTAATACTTATAAGTAAACCATTTTGGTAGACAATGTACTAGATAGCAGCAAATTTTTCTGCATACCTAAGGTGCAACTAGCTGTCAATGTTTCTTTAGATTGAATACTATCTGAAATATGGTCTACATCTCTGAAATAGTGAAGTTGCAGGAAACCAATTTTTGGGTTTCTGTTCTAAAACATACCCCTTCTTGGCTTTATGTCAAGAATGATGCATACCTAGTTATCTTTCATAAGCATCCCAGTTATCTTTTTTATACCATTACCTCATGAAATTTTGTCATCTGCTACATGGTTCACTATCTGTTCAATCATTGATTGACAGAAGCATTGATGCAAGGCTTTCATCTCATAAATCGACACACGTATCAAGTTACTAGATTTTTTTTGGGTTAAATAAACCCTAAATCAACCTTGTGAGATGCTAACGTCAAGATGCTTGCTTGTCCTTGGCAGGAATATGTAAATAGCATAACAGCAACTGGCATGCAATCTAGCTGTGGTTTTGATGGTCAAATTAATGCATGCTGGACACATAAAGTGACACGAGCAGAAATTGAATTAATCCGCTCAGGTGGATTTCTTGTATCAGTTATTCATGGCAGGTATCTTCATGACTTGGGAATATACTTTCTAATCATAATACACGTTTGAGCCCTCTTAGTATAATAAATTTTAATGAGTTGGGGTTTTAAGTTTCAATGACACTTCACACAGGACCAGAACTACATTTTTTTCCTTTCCATCTGCTGGATAAGTTTGTGGTGAGAAGAAACTTGAGTCATCATCTTGATAGCCTTTTTATCCCCTAATCGATAGTTTTACTATTTGTTGTCTACTTGATTAGAATATCCGGTTGTTATAGTTTGATGGAAATTATAATCTGTTCTGTGTCAAACATATATGACAAATATCCTAATACCTTTTCTGTATTGTTGCAATTTCTCTGGATAAGTGTATGACCTCAATTAATTTAACTTTCTCTAAATGTGTAGGCAAGATGTCATTGCTCAAATAAATCATGCGAGGAGGCTTGCAGAGAAGCTACACCCTGTTGCTAGAATGGTAGATCTTCATGGGGGTCATCTAGTAAGTCATGAGAGGACAGCAGAGGTAATTGTCTCCATTGAAAGTTGGTCACTTGATTGTATCATCATTCATCCTGAATGTTTACATTGAGAATCTTTTTATGGTGGAAGAGCACTAAAGAGGACACTTCCAAAAGAAGCTGAAAATATTTTAAGACTGAATTTGACTAGGAAAGACTAATAAAAGTTAAATGTTGAGGTTGTTGAATTGTATACGGAAAGTAAATTGGGAATGATAACTTCCGAGTAGAATATGAACTTAATAAAATCGGTGCTTTCTTAGTAGAATTGCATCTAAATGATTATTAAGAACTTAAAGGTTTATTTGATTGTATTTATCCGTCCAAAGAATCTTTAAAGACTGAATTATTCTCAAATTTCAGGTTAATCAAGCTCTGCTTGACTTGATAAAGGCATCAGAAGTGAAGATGAGCCCACATGATTGGAACAACTTCCCTAAGAAAAGTTCTGGTATGTATTCTTATTAAGAAAGTCAAATAATTTCTCTAGCATTATTGGATCAGCATAATGAGCATGGTGCAGTAAACAGTAGTATACCCTTTTGATCTATAAACTAAAAGCTTAAATATAAGAATGCCCCTGGCTACCACTAATAAGATGGTTGTGACGAATAAACCATGTAGGGATCATGGATAAGATGATATTCTATCTGATACCAACAGATATAGCTAGCAGATTTCACTTGAAATTTGTGAAAATCTATTATTGCTTTTTAATTTCTAATGTTTGCTTTCTTTGCGTTTGGTTGCAGAAGTGTCAAGCAGAACAAGTACAGAGGGGGAAAACAACGTTATATTAGGAAAACTCCACTTTTACCTTTTATATTTATTCAGTCTATTTATGATGGCAATAAAGTATGGAAGCAGTGCTCTGCAAAGGCTAAAACCGGCTAGAGTTGGAGCTTCCCTAACCTAATCTCCTTTTAAGTTTTAACAGGTAATTTCTGGGTTAATCTTGTCCATTCTTTTTAAAAGCAGGTCCAGTGTTGGAATAACCTGAGATTCAATTGCTTGGATCTTCTCTTTGCAGGTTTAATAAAGTTGTCACCATATTGGTGGCACAGCCCCCTTTGATAAGGCGGCTAGGCTTATTTGTATATTATTGTGCAAACCATGTAAAGAAAAACCACAAAATGCAGAGAAGCAATTTTTGGAAAATGGAGGAGATGAACAAAGCCAAACTTGAGGCCAGATCATCACTCCGTGGAAGAGAAAGGGAAAGTCGGAGGATGCTCTTTCCTGTCATCCCCCCTTGCTATATATATATACTGTATACTAGGAAACTATAAGTTGTATCAACCGGCACATGTACAATAAATAGATGTGACCATAAAAGAAAAACAAACGTGTTTCCCGATCCAACTGACATTGTATTTGAACATGAAGGAGATGATTGTCGTGCATTGACCCCAGTATGCCTTTTTTGATTAATTTATCTGTTTTTTAAGTAGTAGATTAGATAACTGGGATGGGAAAATGGGATGTCGGAGCACTGCTATAAGAAGGTTTCTATGCTTATTGAGATCAACCTGATTTTAGCATCTAAAAGTCCTGACTAGAACCAGGAAAACACTAAAATAGATCATTTTAAACTGACGAACATGATAAATTAATGGCCATGCATATTATATAGGAAACCATAGTTTTTAATTAACAATTTCCAGAGAGAGTAATCGCTAAATATATATAAAGAAGATGATGAATTACAGAACAGAAGAGGGAAAGAGAATTAGAGAAACATGCCTGCATGTTAATTTGAGGTTTGCTAAAATATTGATGCGACTGCGAGGGGAGCACGAGCTTTCCTTTCCTGCTTCAGAACCAATATGACTATGAGGAGAACATAGCAAAAGTAAACGTAGAGATTCTAATATTATGCCATGAAATATACGGATATACCCCTCGAATATCCTAATATGCTTTAAGGGCCATATTTTTTGTGGGTCTCTCGGTTTGCCTAATAAGTGGGCTAAATCGTCAGCCCATAATTCTAGAGATAAGATGCAGAAAATGGGCCTTGATTCGTCTTGGATTGGATCAGCTGCTACCTTTCTTCCTTCCTTGACGTCAGCCATAAACCCTACTATTGTTTTGATTCCCTCCTCTACTCGCAACTCGCAACTCGCAACGCAGTTCCAGTTGTGAAGACCAGACATGGCTGCTGTCTCTGACTTGTCAGATGCCTCAAACCAATGGGAATTCAGCTGGTAACTATTCTCTCTTTCTTCCCTTTCCTTCTTTGCAAATTTCATGCTCGTTACTTCCAAGTTTTTTGGGCCTCTTTCTTCTGTGTTGTTTCTTTGTTTAATTTTTTTTTTTCTAGTTTCAGCTTTGCTTCTTGTTTAATGGGTTCTCGGTTAACTCTGTTTTGTTTGATAACATGGGAGTCAAATACTAATATATGTGCAAATTTGTTTTTGTTCTTGTCTGCAGTGACTTGGAGGTAGATTTTGAGTCTGAAGAGAATGCTTCCATTGTCTACTCTGCATTGGCTGTTGATAAGGAGGTACATTTTTCAACTCTCTATGATACTAAATCCTTTGGCTTAACTTTTATGGTTGTAGTTATTTGAGCAGATTCTAAATTTTGTATCAATTTCCAAATGCAGTTGCAACCAGACAAAGTGAAGAGGGAAATGTCAATCTCTGATGGCAAGCTTTCAGTGTAACTACTACTCCCAATTCCAACTACCTTTTTTAGTTTGAACAAATAATTTTCCTTGAATGATTATGCTGAATCTCCTCATTATAGGAATTGCACGAATGGTATCCTTTTCAATGATTAAACATAAGCTTTTAGTTTAGCTTTTGGTTCCAAATACTTTTCATAATGTTTGCAATTGTTTGCTTTCCTTTTTCTCTCAGTTTTTGTAAACTACAAACTGCAACTGTCTGGATTTTTTTTTGGCTCCATAGAACTACCACAGTTAGCAACAAATCCTAAAATTCAAGATAATGGCGTTGTGTTTAAGTGGTACATTTAGAGTAGGTGTGTGAAGAGATAGGGAAAGTTTATCTTCTAGCAGAA
Source organism: Corchorus olitorius (assembly GCA_001974825.2). NCBI lineage: Eukaryota > Viridiplantae > Streptophyta > Magnoliopsida > Malvales > Malvaceae > Corchorus > Corchorus olitorius. The sequence goes on along the minus strand of AWUE01016254.1, from coordinate 10,232 downwards.
TCAAAGCAATGGGATAAATATGTTGGGGAGAATAAACTTGATGAGTAAAAAAATCATATAGTGAAGTCTAAGCATCTTCTTTTCCTCCCCAAATCCCCAAAAACCAATACCAAGGTGTTTTAGGTTTTGATTAAACATATTGATTTCACCTTTTGGCAACTGAGTGGGGTTACTATTCTCTTCTCTGTTTAACCCTTTGAGTGCCTGAGCTAATTAGATCCTCTTCTTTGTTTGCTGCTAAATTTTCCATCATTTTGTCAATATAGTTCTCCCTTCAATGGCTTTATTACTTCTAATTTAATGACTCAGGCACTTTGAAGCAGTTGAAGCAAGGTTTCTCCGTGCATCATTTTCAGCATTTGTTGATGTACTCACACTTGCCACAAAAACGATTGAAGAATTGGGGCCAGGAGTGGAATTGTGACGTCTCATTATCGCGATTCTTTTATAAAGGCCTATTTATTTCAGCAATATTTTGCCAGATTTCTATCTTTGTTTTTGTTGTACTTCTATCTTTTGGAGTCTATATGATGTATACATGACATTTAATTAGGATGTAACTTAGCATTTACTGCAAGGCCATCATTATTGCAGGCCTCTGGTGTGTATGTTGATCAGCTCTAAATGTACTTTTATATATGGATCTTTGAGAAAACTCTATCTAATCCTTCTTCTACCTAACTCAATTCTTTTCTGGTAGTTGAGAACTTATATGTCCAACTTGACATGAATGAAAGCTGTTATTCTCATGCCAACTACTCCATTTGATCTTCAAACTGATGAAAATCCATCAGAATTTCAAGCATTTTGCCATCTGGGCAAAAGGGTTAGTTGATACATTTTGCTCCAAGCTCAAAGTCTCAGATAATGAAAGTAGGTCCAAGACTTTTCTTTTTTGGCAAAACAGTTAATTCCTTTATAGAAAGTTGCAACTGAATGGCGATTGTGGTAAAAAATACTAGTAAACAAGGCCAACTTAAAGTCGGTTTATGGATGCTAACTTTATTCCTGACTACGAGCAATCTTTCCTCATCTCTTTTATCTTCTGTTGTTTTTGGATTAGGAGGGGGGCAAAGAGCTCCATTTAGGCTTAAAACTTTGCAGGTTTGCTCAATTTAGACCTATTTAATGAGATGGAAATTGATGTGCAAGAACATGAACCATTGTCGAGCTGCTGACACAACTTTGGTTGTAGAATCATAGGAGATGAACTTTTCAAACTTTGATACAACTTCAAAAAGGTTGCGATAAGCATCGCATACAAAGTCAACAATGATATACATCATTGAAATGCAGGCAACTATGGAATACTACAAGAAAAGGTATACATAGCTCTGGTGGGCTGAAAAATGATACTAGCAGCAGTAATACTAATACACTATGACAACTATCTTACAGAGAGGAATAATTTTACAAAAGGGAAAAAGGAAAAAGAAAAGTAGCAAAGCAGAGAAAAGATAACTGACAAAGGAAACTGAAAATATATTAAAATAAAAGCAAAGGAGTACCAAGTCCAGAGTCTTTCCTCACTTCCTTGACCACCTCCTTTTTCTCTTCTTTTTTTGTAATTTGCTACTATTGCTGGCCATGATGTTGGCTTCCTATAATCCTTGTAGTTTTGTTCTTAGTATTCATCTAAATAAGTATATAGCATCTCATCTTTCTTTGATTTACGACGACTAAGTAATGCTTTGAGGAGCCTTTTGCTTTTGCTTGGAAACTGTTCAATGTCTTTGGGGCTCTCTTTCTCGGGTTGAATACGCATTGAAGCTGATTTCCGAGGCTCTGATGGGTACTGGTAATGGAAAAGCAAATTAAAGTTAGAAAATGGATAAAAAAGAGGGTTGAATTACTTGTGAGCATAAGCATCATTGACACAGTAGGAACCATTTTTGACATTCACAGACTTCTAAAGATCTGTACCAATCTTCATCGACTGACTAGTTAGAATTATTATAGTTATTCACAGAAATATGTTGGTCATACAGCCTAAATGGCTTTAATTTCAACCAATCTGTAGTTGATAGTCAAGGTCGTGTAATTAATACCTGGGCTGATATTATTAACCGCGCTAACCTTGGTATGGAAGTTATGCATGAACGTAACGCTCATAACTTCCCTCTAGACCTAGCTGCTATTGAAGCTCCATCTACAAACGGCTAAGACTTTGGTTTTAGTGTATACGAGTTTTTGAAAATAAAGGAGCAATGCCAATACTCTTGATAGAACAAGAAATTGGTTATTGCTCCTTTATTTAGTAGTCCTTCCTTTCGTTACATTTTGTTACATAAGTTTGTTTTTTCTTTATTTTATTTTAACCCCCCTCCCCAAACCACAAACTACCATGCATATGAATGTAACTATTCTATACTCACCCGCCGCCTCGCACCAGCTGAAGTTGGAGTAGTTGGCCTGCTCTTATTTGGGGTTGTAGGCCGGCTAACAGATCCAGAACGTAAAAGTGGAAATCGATGTGGTGATACTGTTCGCTTCTCTGATTACAAGTATATGATAATTCATCCGTGAGTTCAAAACTGAAAAAGTCTTAAAGTGACAAGATGCGAAAGGAAAAGAAAGCATAGAATTGCGCTTTGAAAATATCATTAAGTCAAATATGTATTCCAACCTAGTTCTTTCTTGGGCATGGTGGAAGTAAAGGAAAAGGTAGCTGATCGTTGTGGAGGACGTGGTGAAGGTGATGGAGAACGCCCTCTTCTGCAATAATCATTACTAGAATAAGTGATATTGAAGCTAGAAATTACACAATCAAGTAACTATCATCTCAAATTAAATGCACTAGAAATGTAAACCCTTACCTGACTGAAGGCGTTGGGGTTTCCCTAACCGAAGATGTTGGTGTTTCCCTAATTGTAGCTCGAACAGCTTAAAGGAACGAGGAAAAGTAGAATCAAGCTACATTAGAATCTTATCTAACATATAAGAAATGATACGAAAAGGATAGAACACAGCAACTACCATTCCTAAACTGATGCCAGTCATCTTCATCATCAAGGCTGCATCCTATGTATTTTGACTTTGTACGGTTTGCACCATGCATGGTCTCCCCAACTGAACATTAATTCAAGAGATATCAGTAATTGCTAAAAGAGGGAAGCATACGAAGAGTAAAAGGGATAGGGAAAGGTGAATTGCCTGGCAAGATGTACCGTTTATGGTACTTTGGTGTATTAATCACCAGTGACTGTTGGGAAATTCCTTCATGATCAATATACTCTTGGCATGTCCGTAGTCTCTATATAATCACATTGAAGTACAGAAATTACAATCTTGAAAATAAAAATTCAACATTTCCAAGTAAAAATAAATATGTGAATCATTTCCTAAATCAATTTTATAAAGTACTTCCACAAGAGAAACCTACAAAATCTTAATGCTTGCAATAAAGACCAGAGCAATGGTTATCTCACCAAAGTAATTAAAATAATCAGACCATACCTGTTCAATACAAGATACCCGAAGCTCAGTTCCAGAAACCTCATCAACCTTTTCATCCAAAAGATCGTTAACCTTATATGTCACAGAACCCAAATGATCTACAGTGTTCACAAGAGCTTTAATGGCATAATCTTTCAATGTCTCCACCACCCTGCACATCGATAAGGATCTTTCTTCTTAAAAAACAATAGAAGGAAAATAAAAGTAGATAAATTTGGATACCAATGAGTAAAGGTACATGTATTAGGAATCAAAGCAACTCACATCTGCTTTTGGTCATCATTGGTATAAGACAGCTCAAAATACTCGGCTGCTGAGTAGAGCTGTGTTCTCAAATTTTTCAAATCCTGAAACAAAGAAGCTGTGTTACAGCATACACACAAAATACACAGTAGAGAGCAAGCTGCACTTGAAGTCAAGCCAAAATATAATAAAACCACTAAAACCATGACAAGTAAAAGCATTATCGGCAGGATACAGAGCCAAATGGGTGTACATCCACACCTGACTTGCTTGGATGCGAACTTAGTAACCTTGAGAAATACACCCTCCACACGAAATATCAAGACAATAATCAATCAAATCAGACAGTGACTTATCTTCAGTTAAGTAAAGTAAGCCCTTTCCACAATTAAGCATCTAAGAAAGCAGTAGAGGCCAGGGAGCAGGAAGGATACAGAAGTAAAAACAACCAAAGATTTAAACTTGAAACAGGATCCTAAACTCTCAAATCTACTGAGAGCATAAATCTATCTTGTAAGACTAAGGGCTAAACTGATTGAAAAAAGAGAAGACCCCTAGTACCTTGAGACTATCAGAGAACATCAAGCTCTGCTGCATAGAAATCTCATCATAATTGGATGCTTCTCGAGACATGGGCATTGCGGCAGCTGTAGCCATTAAACCCTTGAAGAAGATTGGACCGAGTAAGCCTTAATCTGCATCAATCAAAACAACCGAATTATTCAAAGCTAAGGGGTAGCCCATCTAACATCTCACACACAAAAGTACAAAACAGATATTATATCCCTAGGCATTTTAAAGTTTAAACTGAAGACTCGAAAAGAATCAATGGCAGCAGGTGCTTGTCTTTGCGGCAGTGAAGAAAGAGAGAGAGAGTCAAAACCAAGACCTCATTTGAATATTGGGAATTTATAAATAAGAACTAGAAAGAATCATTAACAATATGACAATAGCAAGCATGAAACTTGCTCACAGAGTGAGACACTTCAAAACTAAGTTACAACTGATAAGATACAAAAAAGCAATTATTCCAACCAAACATTACCAAAGCTCTAAACTAAGTTAGGGCAATAAGAAACAAATAAATAAAAGCCAGACAGCACTTTACCAGTTGCTGCACTTCTGCCACTGTCCAGAAAGCACACCCAAAATTAAAAAAAGGACAGATAATTAACTAAACTAATTGAATTAGATACAGCTCCTTCTATTGGGAAAAAAAGCCCATTTTGTCTGAATCTTCAGCAATACTCTAACTAGATTAAAAATTCCAAAAACCCCAAAAGCTGGAATTTTTTCAAATTTCCATACCTTTCTTTATTTCCTAAGACAACCAAAGAAAAAAGATAAGGAAATTCTCATAACCGAATCAGTGTACGTTGAGCAAGTTATCAAAGGTGAAAATGTCATTTCAGTTCAAACTTTAAACAAAGCCAAATAGCTGCAAATCAGACTCAGCTGAGTAAAACAGGCTTTAGCCTAATTGTGGCATCTTCTTCCCATTCTTTTCAAATTTCCCAGACTCCCATCTCTCAACATTAAAAGACCTGATGCTAACCAAAATAAAAACTTTGTTTAATGAGTGAAATTGAAGAGACTAACCTCCTCTTAGACAAGCTTGTTCTTTTCTGTCGTGCAGCTGCTCAACTTATAAGCCGAAACCCACTTTCCATTTAGCCTTAAAAACGCAGTAACTCTCCCAGAAGTTAACAGACAAAAAATGAGGGGGACTGATGTAGTTTGGTGTAAAATTTTCAGACTAAACGTTAAAAAACGACAACATCAACAGGCGTCAACAGATTGGGACTTGGGAGAGGCATAAAAAGGCAAAAACTTGCTGCAGTAAACAACAGGAAGAAGATGATACTATAAGAAAGAGAAAGGGAAAGAGCGGTTTTTGTTGTTGTTTGTTGTTTTGAAGAGCTAGTAGTTTAAAAGAGAGAAGGAGAAGAAGCGACAGGGAACAAGGTTAGCACGTCTTTGTGTAAATGATTTTAGAGAGCAAAAGACAGGTCCTTTAAGAAGGCAAAAACCCGGAATTTGTGTGTGAACCCTCCAGTCCCAGTTACTCTGCTCATTGCCATTGCCAATTCAGTGGGACCAATTTTCTTTTCTAGTACATAAATGTTTTTTATCTGGTCTAAAATGGGGTCCCATTTCTGAACCATAATTACATGAGCCCTCAACAAGGTTTTTTCATTTCATCACTTGTTTAATCCAAATCTTAATTCATTTTGGTTAGATGGATGCCTGGACTTTTGGAGAACTTTGATAGATCCATCTAAACCGTTTTGATTAGGAAACTTGGGCATTTATTTTCACAGCAGTCCCTGTCTGATATATAAATATAAACAATTACTGACCAAATTCTTTTGTTGTGACCCAGTTTTGACAAATTTTGATTAATGATTAACAATAATCAAAGTTTGTCCACTAATCCTTGATTTGAAGGGAGCTTCCATGACTTGAAACAAAGTTCTTTAGTTTAAATAAAAGAAAAGGAAAAGTTTGCAGCTTTGATTGGGAGCAGGTGATAAGCTCGTTGACTTGCCATCATCATACCAAGACTGCACTCCTATATGATGATTTAGATATTTAGATCATGATTTTTACTTCCGGCCAAAAAGAAATCATGATTTTTACCTTACTTTTATTTTCTTTTTCCATTTGAGTTTTTCAACAGCATTTGTTTCCTTATAGGACCCATTTGGACTAACCTATATGAAGTTGAATAAAAGGATTTCAATACCCTTCAAATAAAATTTTAAGTTTGAATCCTATAAATAAATTATAGATATAAGAGAGTTTTCTCTCTTTTTCTTTTTAACCTTATCTAGATATTCGACCTATGTCATACATATCGTTTTGGTGGGTGAATGTACCAATGGTTTGTTCTGATTAATCCAGATTCGACTTGCGTCACACACCTGATTTTGGTGGATGAATATACCAATAAGGACAATTGCGTACACAAAATCTCAAATGTAAGATCTACTTAAGCTAGACAAACCGCTTACCTTATCTAAAATTCAACACACTTGCCTCTAAATTCATTAGGATGCAATATAATTAGTCGAAGAGTTTTTACCAAAAGGAGGGACCCATTTCTCTCTTTTCGCCACCAGTTGCGGGGGAACTGATGGGGTAGAATTTTCCTTCCACAGCCTCTGATTGAACATATCAACCATCCCATCGTACGTTAAAGTAAAATTGTTGTTGCAAGTCTGCTTAACCCCACGCACGTTTTGGTGGACTGGGGGGACTGAGGAGCACCAATGCACCATGGGGAAGCAAGTTGGCACTAATATAGCACCAAGCAAGCATCTCCCAATAGTGCATATACTATTTGCCCTTACAAGGCACGCGAGGCTGCTGGTGCTGTGCTGGTTTCTTCAGTCAGATTTCAGTCCCGGAAATTGGATTCCAATGCTTGAATTTTAGCCTTTCCTTAAATTCCAATGCCTAATAATGAATAATGATTCCGTCTTGATCTAATCCAACTTGAGAGAAATTTTGAATATAAGTTTAGTAGCAAACAGTCACATGGTCAAATGATTTTCTTACATTCTTGTCATTTTTCTGTTCAATAGCAGCGAGGAATAAGGCAATAATTAAGATTATAGTATTTGTTGGAATGAGTGATTGTTAATGGTTTGAATTAGAAATAGGATAAAATATAAAAAGACGTGGCCTTAAGAGGCACTCATGGTTTGGTCGTGCATTTTATGTGAACAACCGTAGCTCTCCAAACACAAGTGCCAATAATGTTTTGTCTTCACTCCCCTCAACTTTTTAGGCAGATTAGAGTTTGGTAGGAAAAAGAAAAAAAAAAAGAAGGAAAAAGTCATATTTTTCATGCCGAAAATATAAACTTGTTAATTACTAACATTATAGAATGAAGGTGCAATGTAATTGAATTGTTTAAACTTTAAATGATGTTACTATATTTTTCTTGCATGAACGTGGAATTGGACTTTGCACCTTTGAAATCGTGATTATTAGTGGGGGGATTAGTTTAATCCAGTTTACATTTGTGAAACTAATCAGTGCCGTGATTGGTGGGAAATATGTTTGGTCCCACTAACCACTATAATGATTGATTGTTTTTTTTTTTTGTCTTGGTTCTTTTTTCCCTTACTTTTCCTTTTCTGATTACTTCTTCTTTCCAATTAAGCCATGATCGGTCGGTTTCAAGGCCTCAAGTACAAAAATAGAAATTAATAGAGCTGCACCAGAGTCCAGCTGGGTTTGCAGCCCAAATAATACCCAAATTATTTAAACCCAAAGGCTAAAGCCAACAACTCATCGCAACATATCCGACAAAACCCATCAAACTAAATTTAAGCCCAAATCAAGCTAAGTTTGGATATTACTAGATGATTTGGGGAGCTTGGTAACCAAACCAACAGCTCTGCAACAAAAAGAACAAGATTATATGCTATGCTAATGCTAATTCAGAGTTTATTTAGGTGACTATAGTCGAATTGTTAAAGCCCAGTTCATGAGAGCAAAGGTAAGGGAACTATTTTGAAAGGAAGGTTGTACTGTAATACTCCCTCCGTTCCAAATTAATTGTCGTTTTTTGGATGAATGTGGTCTTATTTAGGACTACATCCATCCCAAAAACGACAGTTATTTTGGAACGAATGGAGTATAATATTATGTTATTAGTAACAATATATAAAACATTGTCATTACAAGTTCCATTTTAAAGACATGTTAACTGAAAATGAAAATTAGTATACATCATATCATAATAGAACTTTCAAGACTAAATTTAAAAGAAGTCTATTGCAGAATTAGAGGCAAATCCACCATAGGCAAAACTCCACGTACGTAATCAAATCAATTGCAGGCTTATCCCATTGAGCCCATCCTCTCGGATATATGATAGTATATGATAATTGATTCTATTGTGCAAGAAATGTTCCATTACTAGAAAGTAGAAACTCTTTTCCCTTTGATAGCTAGTAATTCAATTGGCTCAATCCTTCAAATATCACAATCGTACCAAAACTAGACATTTGAAACAGATTCTATATATTCAATTGTCCAATTCCAGCTTCATTATCCTCAAGTTGATTTTTTTTTTGGGCAACAATCCTCAAGTTGAATTTGGATGTTCTCTTTAGTAGAAGAAAATAAGTGAAAGCTAAGTAAATAGTTACATGAAACAGATTCACTAAAAATGGCAACAAAATAAGAAGAAAAGAGATACGATTCTTTGTGGTTTCCTTCTAAGCTTTTTATGGCTCGATTTCTGTATGTTTTATTTTGTTGATTTAGGGATCTAATAAAAAGGGTGGACATTTCTGAGGCAATTTTGAAGGGTGTACCTGAAATGCTTTGAATGATGGTATGTACATTCTATTTTTTTTATTTAAGAAGCTGCAATTATGGAGACATTAACAATGGAAGAACCTTAAGAGTCCCATGGTATTTTTTTGACAGGTTTGTAGTATTTTACAACTATTTATGGTAATTTCAAGAACAAAATGAAAAACTTTTAGATGTTTTCTGTTTCCTTTTGAAATATTTTTATTTGATTTTAAGATCCTTTTTAAATTTAATATTGACACGATACATTAGAGCCTGTTCAAACAAATGTCAAGAATGAAATTATAAAAATTTGAACATCAAAAGGTTTAACTCATTGCCATCATTTTCAGATTGAACCTCAGAGAAAGAATCTCAAAGAGAAGGAAACTCAGGTAACAACTATATACTTTGTTGTGATTTATCATCATTTCATGTGAAGATTGATACTGTTTGCAAAGTCCTCTTGAAAAGGTGACAAATTTCATTTCAGTGCTATGGAAGAGCTAGGACTATCACTTGGCTTCTCCTAAGCACAATGCATAAGACCAACCAGGTTCTCAAGAGTGTGTTTACTTTCTGATTCAGCTGGTATCAATATTCGTGTGATGGAAGAATCTCCAAAAAAATATAGTTAACATCCAGGGATTTTCTAAACTTAATTTCCCCCTTTATTGTTAAGTTACACAATCTTTTATTTAGAAACTTGAGTTACAAACATTTTTTTTTTTTCATCTCTGTTGATATTTGGATTGCTATCACTTTTGAGCTGCATATGTAATGTAGCCAACTATTTTAAACAAAATAGCTATATATATTCATAGTTTGCTACATATTTACTCACTTCAAATTGTATAATATAGAAATTGGTCATCCGCGCAGCATAGCGCGCGGGTATAAACCTTGTGAAATATACTATTCTTTTGCAAATTATCTTAGGGCATTAAAAATTTAATAAAAATGTAATAGCAAAATTTTTTCATCATCTTAGTGATAAGAATCTTCCCCAATACCATATATAAATAATTGATGAAATCAAGTTTCTGAAGTTTTATTATTTTTAAATGTGAGAAATTTAGAAGCATTCTCATTTCATGTTTTTTCAAATGTGAGAGTTCGATGCTTTTAGATAAGAAGATTCGGGACTCGAATCTTATCAATGGGATAGAAAAACTTCCACTATTTGAATTCCAATATGAACTATGGATTCATATGTGATT
>AWUE01016252.1:0-20397 GCA_001974825.2 Corchorus olitorius | reverse complement strand
ATGGGAATTTCTACTTTGCAGTAAAAGGGCTGGCATTCCTATCATATATCAAGGTATAATAGTGCGTCGAATAAATGTAGGTAAGAATTATATGTGGTGGCGGCATTCCTACTATACATAAAGGTATAGTGGTGCCGGTTTGTGTGATACTATACATAACAGTGGCATTCCTATTATACATCAAGGTATAATGGTGCATCGAATAAAGGTTGGTAAGAATTCTATGTGGTGGTGGCATTCCTACTATACATAAAGGTATAGGTGGTGCCAATTTTGTGTAATATACTATACATAACACTGGCATTCCTATTATACATCAAGGTATAATGGTGCATCGAATAAAGGTTTGTAAGAATCCTATTAAGAAATCTATGTGGTGGTGGCATTCCTACTATACATAAAGGTATAGTGGTGCTAGTTTGTGTAATATTATCCTAGCAGAGAGTGAAAGCAAATTAATTATTATACAAATTGATGTTGAACTTATGGATGAAGTTGCATTCTTTTGTTTATGGAATATTTAGCTACTTGCTAATTCTTGCCTTGCTGTAGATACACTGATGTGTCTTAATCAATGTTCTAAATGAAGTTTCTGAGTATGGTTTTGGAATATATGAAGTTGCCATGCTGTGTACTTCGCATAAAATGGTGATATTTTGTGAATGGCAGACCATTTTTTTAGTCAAGAATAGAGTGAAATTGTTTATGGGATATGGTATGATGTGTACCAATATTTGAGAAAGCAAAAATTATGTATGTCCCAATAAGTAGAATTTATTCTACTATGGCCAATTAAAAACTGGGTTACTTGATTTTTTTCTTAGAATGATGTTTTATGGTTATGATCAGTTGCTCTTTCCTTTAATCGGTATAATGATGCAAGTTCAAATAGAAAACTTCGGTGCATGGCATTCTTATTGAATGCTAAAGTCACAACAGTGGCATTCCTATTGTACATTAAGGTATAATGGTGCCATCCGAATAAAAGTTGGTCATGAGAATTCTTATTATGCAGTAAATGGCGCATTGTGGGCATTCCTATTATACACAAAGGTATAGTGGTGCCAGTTCGAGTAACAATATACTTTTATAGATGGCACTCTTATTGTGCAACGCCATTGCAAAGTCTCATGCTCCATTCCCCACTCAATTTCTTCTGATACACCATCATTCACAATTCAAGTTTTATATTCAAAGTTGTTTTGTGACTGTTTAATATTCACTGCACACCCATGAAATCGCAACCATGTCTTCTTTTCGTTTTGTTCTATTATTTTCCTAATGATGTGTGTTCAAGTAAGATACTTTGGTACATGACATTCTTATTGAATGCTAGAAGGCAAGTGGCATTCCTATTATACATTAAGGTATAATGGTGCATCTGAAGAAAAGTTGGTGACGGGAAATCTTATTTTGCAGTATAAGTCGCAATGATGGCATTCCTATTATACATCAAGGTATAATGGTGCAGTCGATAAAGGTTGGTGATGGGAATCTGATTATGCAGTGAAAGGCACAGTGTGGTGCCATTTCGAGTTATATACTTTAATACATTGAACTTTATTGTGGTATGAAATATGGACAATCTGGAAGGCTCATGCCCCATTCTCCACTCTATTTCTTTTGATACACCCCCATCCTTAATTCAAGTTTTATATTCAAAGTTGTTTGTGACTGTTTAATATTCACTGCACACCCATGAAATGGCTGCTATGTCTTGGTTTGGTTTGGTACTATCTATTTTTAAATGATGCAAGGTAAGATATTTTGGTAGATGGCATTCTTTTTTGAATGCTAAAAGTTACAACAATGGCATTCCTATTATACATCAAGGTATAATGGTGCATCTGAATAAAAGTTGATGATGGGAATTTCTACTTTGCAGTAAAAGGGCTGGCATTCCTATCATATATCAAGGTATAATAGTGCGTCGAATAAATGTTGGTAAGAATTCTATGTGGTGGCGGCATTCCTACTATACATAAAGGTATAGTGGTGCCGGTTTGTGTGATACTATACATAACAGTGGCATTCCTATTATACATCAAGGTATTATACAAATTGATGTTGAACTTATGGATGAAGTTGCATTCTTTTGTTTATGGAATATTTAGCTACTTGTCTAATTCTTGCCTTGCTGTAGATACACTGATGTGTCTTAATCAATGTTCTAAATGAAGTTTCTGAGTATGGTTTTGGAATATATGAAGTTGCCATGTTGTGTACTTCACATAAAATGGTGATATTTTGTGAATGGCAGACCATTTTTTTAGTCAAGAATAGAGTGAAATTGTTTATGGGATATGGTCTGATGTGTACCAATATTTGAAAAAGCAAAAATTATGTATGTCCCAATAAGTAGAATTTATTCTACTATGGCCAATTAAAAACTGGGTTACTTGATTTTTTTCTTAGAATGATGTTTTCTGGTTATGATCAGTTGCTCTTTCCTTTAGTCGGTATAATGATGCAAGTTCAAATAGAAAACTTCGGTGCATGGCATTCTTATTGAATGCTAAAGTCACAACAGTGGCATTCCTATTATACATTAAGGTATAATGGTGCCATCCGAATAAAAGTTGGTCATGAGAATTCTTATTATGCAGTAAATGGCGCATTGTGGGCATTCCTATTATACACAAAGGTATAGTGGTGCCAGTTCGAGTAGCAATATACTTTTATAGATGGCACACTTATTGTGCAACGCCATTGTAAAGTCTCATGCTCCATTCCCCACTCAATTTCTTCTGATACATCAAGGTATAATGGTGCATCTGAATAAAAGTTGATGATGGGAATTTCTACTTTGCAGTAAAAAGGCCGGCATTCCTATTATATATCAAGGTATAATAGTGCGTCGAATAAATGTTGGTAAGAATTCTATGTGGTGGCGGCATTCCTACTATACATAAAGGTATAGTGGTGCCGGTTTGTGTGATACTATACATAACAGTGGCATTCCTATTATACATCAAGGTATAATGGTGCATCTGAATAAAAGTTGGTGATGAGAATTTCTACTTTGCAGTAAAAGGGCTGCCATTCCTATTATACATCAAGGTATGATGGTGCATCAAATAAAGGTTGGTAAGAATTCTATGTGGTGGTGGCACTCCTACTATACATAAAGGTATAGTGGTGCCAGTTTGTGTAATATACTATAACACTGGCATTCCTATTATACATCTAGGTATAATGGTGCATCGAATAAAGGTTTGTAAGAATCCTATTAAGAAATCTATGTGGTGGTGGCATTCCTACTATACATAAAGGTATAGTGGTGCTAGTTTGTGTAATATTATCCTAGCAGAGAGTGAAAACAAATTAATTATTATACAAATTGATGTTGAACTTATGGATGAAGTTGCATTCTTTTGTTTATGGAATATTTAGCTACTTGCTAATTCTTGCCTTGCTGTAGATACACTGATGTGTCTTAATCAATGTTCTAAATGAAGTTTCTGAGTATGGTTTTGGAATATATGAAGTTGCCATGTTGTGTACTTCGCATAAAATGGTGATATTTTGTGAATGGCAGACCATTTTTTTAGTCAAGAATAGAGTGAAATTGTTTATGGGATATGGTATGATGTGTACCAATATTTGAGAAAGCAAAAATTATGTATGTCCCAATAAGTAGAATTTATTCTACTATGGCCAATTAAAAACTGGGTTACTTGATTTTTTTCTTAGAATGATGTTTTATGGTTATGATCAGTTGCTCTTTCCTTTAATCGGTATAATGATGCAAGTTCAAATAGAAAACTTCGGTGCATGGCATTCTTATTGAATGCTAAAGTCACAACAGTGGCATTCCTATTGTACATTAAGGTATAATGGTGCAATCCGAATAAAAGTTGGTCATGGGAATTCTTATTATGCAGTAAATGGCGCAATGTGGGCATTCCTATTATACACAAAGGTATAGTGGTGCCAGTTCAAGTAACAATATACTTTTATAGATGGCACTCTTATTGTGCAATGCCATTGCAAAGTCTCATGCTCCATTCCCCACTCAATTTCTTCTGATACACCATCATTCACAATTCAAGTTTTATATTTAAAGTTGTTTTGTGACTGTTTAATATTCACTGCACACCCATGAAATCGCATCCATGTCTTCTTTTCGTTTTGTTCTATTATTTTCCTAATGATGTGTGTTCAAGTAAGATACTTTGGTACATGGCATTCTTATTGAATGCTAGAAGGCACAACAGTGGCATTCCTATTATACATCAAGGTATAATGGTGCATCTGAAGAAAAATTGGTGACGGGAAATCTTATTTTGCAGTTTAAGTCGCAATGATGGCATTCCTATTATACATCAAGGTATAATGGTGCATCGAATAAAGGTTGATAAGAATTCTATGTGGCGGTGGCATTCCTACTATACATAAAGGTATAGTGGTGTCGGTTTGTGTAATATATACATAACAGCGGCATTCCTATTATACATCAAGGTATAATGGTGCATCGAATAAAGGTTGGTAAGAATTCTATGTGGTGGTGGCATTCCTACTATACATAAAGGTATAGTGGTGCCGGTTTGTGTAACATAGTATACATAATAGTGGCATTCCTATTATACATCAAGGTATAATGGTGCATCTGAATAAAAGTTGGTGATGGGAATTTCTACTTTGCAGTAAAAGGGCTGGCATTCCTATTATACATTAAGGTATAATGGTGCATCGAATGGTTGGTAAGAATTCTATGTGGTGGTGGCATTCCTAATATACATAAAGGTATAGTGGTGCCGGTTTGTGTAATATTATCTCAACCTAGCAGAGAGTGAAAACAAATTAATTATTATTGTTCAAGTTCAGGAGAACAAATTGATGCTGAACTTATGGATGAAGTTGCATTCTTTTGTTTATGGAAATATTTAGCTACTTGCTAATTCTTGCCTTGTTGCAGATACACTGATGTCTCTTAATCAATGTTCTAAATGAGGTTTCTGAGTATGGTTTTGGAATATATGAAGTAACCCAGACTGAATGGACGAAAATAAAACAGTTCATTTTTTGTGCCATGTTGTGTACTTTGCATAAAATGGTGATTTTGTGTATGGAATACCATTTTGGGCAAGGGAAACGCGAAAAAGATATCTAAGGGCAGGATTTTCACCATTGCCTCTGTTAAAGAGCTATAATGTGAAGAAGGCAAGTTATGGATTTCTTATTATGCCTTTTATGCAATATGCACACTGAACCTTTATGACAACTTGAAAAGCAAACTTTTAAGCATGTCTTTGGAATGTGATGGTAAATCAGTTTCCGGAAAGTCCATGTATAACTTTTACAAAAAGTATTGACAATCATTTGGTGAAGTTAACATGGAACATTGGTTGATCGGATGTACCTTGCTCAATTAGAGAAGGTGGCTAAAGTAGAGTAAGAGGTATCTTTTGTAGGTTCATGGTTGCACTGTGGATATCATTTGATTACATCTATTGTTAGCCCTGTCATATTTGGTTTCCCCTTTGCTCTGTCCTTACTTGGCTGGGTGCCTGGACTTTTGATTACTGCTCTGCAAGCTATGGTGACCTTTTATTCCTACAATCTTCTCTCTGTGGTTTTGGAGCATCATGCTCAGCTTGGCAAGCGAGAACTTCGGTTTAGGGACATGGCCGAAGACATTCTTGGAAAGCAAAATCTTGGTTTCTCTCATCTTTCACATTATGTGTTCAAAGTTCGAAAACTAGATTTTGACCATCTGCTTTACCAATTTGATTTGAATAGACCATTTTCTGCAACTAATGGAGTAAATCTGGTAGGTCCCTAGATGGGGCAAGTTTTTTATGGACATCACCCATGTCAGAAATACAGTTGATATCCTTATTGCATTTCTTGTTCTTGCTGTTTTTTAGGGTGTCTTTTCTTGATGTTAAGTCTTACGGGATTGTTATTGTCGGTTGCCTTGAGGTAGCACAAGAAATCTAGAACTTGATGTTTCTTATGAATATTCAAATCCTCTGATTTATGAAAGTATTCATTTTTCAAAAGGAGCTGCTTTCTAAGGTTTGCAGTATCAGCTGGGAAGGTTTCTGCAGAATACGATTTCACAGATGATATTGACATTTCTCGTGAAACAATGAATGATATTGAAAATCTGCATATGAGACCGCTTTTGCAGCATTCAGGGATGAGGAAAATGAGAGGGAAGCATGCCAAGCCATTGCTTGATCATCTCATTCTACCTTTGCAGGTAATTTTGATTCCTCATCTGATTGGTCTTACATGTTGATCAACTTTCAAAGGTTATTAGTAAGCTTGGCTAATTTCTCCTCCCTTTTTGTCATTTTTTCCTTTCGCTGCTGATGAGAAGTAACGCTTGGGCTTATAGTCCAACTTTGTGTTCAATAAGGGAGCTATGCATATGACAAAATGTGCAACATTATGTCTAGTGATGTTATTACAATGGTGACAACATGATTGACACCATGTCTTTCTTATCATTCATAACCCATCATTATGAAAGTAAGCTATACAAATGCTGGTTTGATATTTAATCATGCAAACTGGTTGACACTACTGGATTACAATTGGTGAAATTATATATATTGCCCTGGTTAAAACCAAAAGGACAGGCAATTTTAAAGTTATAAAACTACTTCACACGTGCTTATTGGTATTGTATCTGCAGTACATCATTGTGGAACTTGCTTAATAGCTTACTTCATTTCTTGTCTGAATAATATAATGAAAGAAAGAGGTTGCTATAATTTCTTCGTTCTTTTGAGCTATTATATTTCCCTGGTTTTAGTCAATTTGTACAAGAAAAAGAATCTTGGAATGCTTTATAATGAGCATGAGCTAATTTAACTGCAGGGGAGCAAATGTATCAAGCTAAAGTGGGCGTGTTTGCTGTTCATTGAATATCTGCCAAGAGACCGAATTTGCAGGCTCGTGTTTCCTTTGTTTCTTTTTCTCTGCAATTATGTTTAGCAAGTATTTCAATAACTAGAACATCGAGGTTCTATAGATAACCTATAAAACCTATAATCCCATGTCACTAAGATAGTGAATTCTAGAATTACTTTAAGGTGTAATATCCCCTGGCTTTCATTAGATATGTAATTAAAGCCCTGATTACAATAAATTTTTTAATACTACGACCCATAACTGGAATGTTCATAGCTGGAATACTACGACCCATAGCTGGAATGTTCATAGCATAAGATGGTTAGCTCTAGCTATTTGAAAATTTTGAAATTGCTTTTCTGGTTTTCTTGGAATCAAATTTGAAGGCAGAACTTGATTCGGTAATGGTTTATGGAACTTGCAGCAACACATTTGCAGCACATTTGCTTGCCTTCAAATTCAACTATTATCATTCTCCATGAAAATTACAACTACTTTCTCAATTTTCATTTTTTCTGGGGTTAATGTAGAACAACACCAGCTTTGCAGGCCTAATCACATACATAAATAAGTGATAAGCCTAATCAAACATCAAACTTCAGCTTTGCTTAGTTGTGAATACAATGGAAGTGCCCACTATTTCAAAGGTTTGATCATTCCCACTATCTTCATCTTTTTGATTTCAGCTTCCAAAAAGAGAGAACTGAAATGGTTTTAACTAGATTTAAGGTAGTTATTAGTGCAATATTGGACTATTTGGGTTGTTTAAAGTTGGGCTTTGCCAGTTGTCTGTTAGTCCAGACAAGAATCAGAATGTAATCTGTGCCCACAATTTGATAAAAGTTGGTGCTGAGCAAGGTGCAAGGCTTGTTGTTTTACCTGTGAGTTTGATTTGTTTTAGGTTGTGTTGTTTATAGGAAAGTATGTTGAACAATTAAAGATACCGGTTTGGTTTATGGATGTTGATTTACATGTTTATGATAGGAAATGGGGAACTGCCCTTACTCTGCTCAATTTGCTGATAACTTTGCTAAGTATGCTGAGGATTTTGGTAATGGAGATTTGTCGCCATCCTTTGCAATGTTGTCAGAAGTTGCTTCTTTGCTATGGAATTACAATTGTTGGTGGACCTATTCCAGAATTGTGTAATGGCTGGCTTTATAATACTTGTTGTGTCTTTGGACTAGATGGAAATCTGAAGGCTAAGCATAGAAAGGCATGTAAAGCCTATTAGGCTATTACAAAGAAAATGTAATTAAATGCTTAAAGACGCAGAATATTAACTGTCTTCTTTTTGCATATTCATCTGTTTGATATTGATATTACATGGGATATTTTATTCAAGGAATCTAACTTTTTCGCTGCTGGAGATGAACCTACAATTGTGGATACAGGTATACTTAGCTTTTCAAATGTATCTATCGACATCTTGAATACTGGAATTGAGTTAATAGTTTTTCTGAGGGCCAACGGTATATTCTCATCAGAGTTTTTGCAATCTTCATACTGCTTTGGCAAATTACTATATGCTTGGGGAAGAAAATTTGCAATGAATCAGTTTTGACTCAAGTATTGACAGTTTAGTGTTACCAAATTTATTATTCTTAAGGGTGGAATATATGGCAAGAACCTGGCTCAATGATCAAAATTTTATAGATTGTGCATCATGTATGTTTCTTTCGATTGATTTATGCTGGAACTTGGATTATTATGATTAAGTTATTGGCATTGCTGGATTAACATTACCTTCTAGCAATTATAAACAAAGGAAGCTTGGGATTTAATCCATTTAACCCTTCTGGTGTATACCATTTCCCTCTATTATTTCAATGAATTCCTAGCAAGTAAAGTTGAAAGAAAGGTTATATACTACTGTTGAAAATGTCTGTTTTTGTAGTCTGCATTTGACTTTCTATAGTAAGCTACTGACAAATGACTCTTAAATGCAGAAATTGGCCGAATTGGGATAGGAATTTGCCATGATATATTCGCTTTCCAGAGCTTGTTATGCTTTATAGAGCAAAATGTTTACTGTATTACTGCTGTGAAATATTCATATCATGAAGTTTTCTTAGTGTAATTATACGTTACAGAATTGAGTAGTTGCTATAACTTCAGGTGCACATCTCACATGCTGAACTGGGGCATTCAACATGAGTACTGGTGAATTGATGTGGGAACTTATGCAGCGGAATGTTAAAATTAACACTAATTGCAAGTTCCACTGAGAATTAAAAGATGACTACTTGACATAAAAGATTTACAATGTTTTATTTATTACTGGTATGTTGACATCAACTGACAAATTTCAGTCATTTCATAAAACAGGGCAGCTGTAGGTATCATAAAGAATATGTTATCTTTAATCTGTGGCTTGCTACGAATAAAGTTGTTTTACAAGCTTTATACTGCTGTGGTGGTAGTTTGTTGCTACTTGTTAATCTTCTCGAATAAAGTTGTTCATCTTTAATCTGTGGCTTTCTCGAGATTCTGCTGGTAGCTATACAATGTTGGGACATTCTACTCTTGTGTCACCAGTATGAGAATGTTTGTAAATTTGGTAATGGTTCATTTGTTTCATCTTTGAGCAACTACTGAACTGATTATTCATTCATCATGTCTGCTGATCAGTTTGGTGAGATAATTGCAACTTCAGAATATGATGAGACTATAGTGGTTGCCGAGATTGATTATTCTGAAATCCAACTTAGGAGGTGAAATGCTAACTCTTAAGTTGCAAACTAAAGCTAATTCCATATTATCTTTAGCAACAAAGATTTGAGGTTCTTGAATGCTAACTCTTAACTTTTGAGGTTCTTGAATGCCGTGTTGAGAGAGCCTTCCATTGGACTGGAGCAACAAAGATGATCAATTTAGCAAAACAAAACAAACCCACACTTTCTTACTTAAAATTCAAAACCCTGCCTAAACCCCAGTACCACCATTTTTTTTAACCTGGTTCCTCACCCGGCTACTCCAGGTGCCAGGTGACACAACCTTATCTATGCTCGCCACATGTTTGACAAAATACCGAACTGCAAAAGCCAGTTCCTTTGGACTTCCCTCGTACGCTCCTCATACACAACCTTATCATTGCTTGATATGTATGCAAAGCTTGGATTCGTGCTTGATGCACAAAGAGTTTTTGATGATGGAAGAGAAATATGTTGTTGCTTGGACGGCAATGATTTACCGTTACACTTAGGAGGGTTTGATGGAACAAGCGTGGTGCTTGTTTAATGCCATGGAGGAGCGCATGTTGTATCTTGGACAGCTATGATTGCTGGATATGCTAATTATGGTTACATGGAATCAGCTAAGGAGTTGTATGAAAGGATGGTGGAGAAGAATTCGGTTGCTTGGCTTGCTATGATCGCAGGCTATGGGAAGTGTGGTGAAGTGAGTGAAGCTAGAAGAGTATTTAATGAGATAATAAAGCCAGATGCTTCATGTTGGGTAGCAATGATGACTTGCTATGCATAGAATGGATATGCAAAAGAAACTATTAAGATAGAGAAGGCAATGAGCAGAGATCAATGAGTCAAAGTAACTGAGGTTACCATGGTGGGTGCTCTTTCTGCTTGTACCCAAATTGGAGATGTTCATATGGCAGAGGCATTGGTTAGGAGTGAGGAAGGATGCTACGGTGAGTTTTGTTGGTATTACTACACATTTGAATGCCTCGAGTTGATTGGTAATCTGCTGTATTTTTATTGTTTAAATGAAATACGGTAATGATACTGATTTTTTCCTATCTGCATAACCAATTTAGGTTATTGTATTTTTATTGAGTTGGTCATTGTATCAAATGCATTAATTTACATGCATGCAAGATGTGGATGCATCTCTTTCTTCCTCGCCCCAAAAAGGGCTTTTGAATTAGTAGAATTTTTTTTTTTGAAATGCCATGAGCGCCATAGCCACTATTGGTGCTTTATCGTTGCCTATCTCTTTATGCAGACCATGCAAGATTAGTTCTAAAAAGTTTCAGGGGAAGCTTTAAGGCGTTTGCTGTATTTGGGGAAGAAAGTAGCTTGGGGGATAAGAAGAGCCCATAGGGCCCTCCCTTTGATGTAGAGGATCCAAGGTCTAATGTCCCACCATGTAAAGGGAAGTTCTTAGATGTATTTCAGGCCTTGGAAGTTGCTAGATATGATATTCAGTACTGTGATTGGCGGGCTCGGCAAGATTTACTCACAATCATGCTTCTTCATGAAAAGGTTGTGGAAGTGTTGAATCCTCAAGCTCATAATACAAGTCTATTGGCACAATGAAAAAAGAGCTAGCTGAATTGCAAGGAGAAGTAGCACAAGCTCACAAACAGGTTCACATATCTGAGGCAAGGGTTGCTGCTGCTTTGGATAAACTAGCTTACATGGAGTGGTGAATGATAAACTGTTAGAAGATAAAACTACATCTGAATCCTTGTAGCATCTCCTTCTTCTAGTACATCAACACAGTCTTTGGACACGGTGAAGAGGAAGTTGCCATGGAAAAGCCTTGGATGTTCCAGGTCCAATTCAACCATATCACACCCCCCCTCGCTTTCTGGTATCCTGTTGCTTTCTCCACTGATCTGAAGGAGGATACCATGATTCCAATTGATTGCTTTGAGGAGCCATGTGTTGCTTTTTGTGGAAATGATGGGAATCTTGGGTGAGTCCAGAACACATGTGCACATAGAGCATGTCCTCTTCACCTTGGCTCTACAAAATTGTCGTCAGGAAACCCAATAGAGGTTACAGGCTCATAAAAACCATGGCTGACAAGTACTAATTTTCTTAATGGTATATGTTTACTTGGTTTTTCTCGGTCGTTACTTGAGAGCAAGTGGCTAGTAACACTGAAGTAAACAGAGGGTAGTTAAATGTGTGGAAAATCATGAGATTAATCAAGAAATGTTTTTAAGAGAATGATGATTTCTTCAAGCACATTGAAATTCAAAGATAATTGTGTATAATAAATGAAACGAAAGCTGAGTCAATAATTACCATGAAACAGATTTTTACTAAAATGGAAAATGAAGAGGAAAGAGTTATCATATGATCTCCATTTCAACTCTGTTTTTGTTGCTTTTTCCCCTTGTTTTCAGACTTGAGTCATTCGAAACTGTGGACTTGATTTGCTGAATTCTGGTGCTTTGGACTGGGCTGTGATTGTGAATTGTAATTGTCTGGTTGGGGAGGTGAGCAAATAAGTTGCAGTTCCGAAAAACTGCCTTGGCAGCCCCAACGACAAAATCAACAGTGCCGTAAATGTGGCAATCCCTGTGAAGATTGTGTTCTTCTTTGAACATGTTCACCACCGGAATTTGAACAACTCCCTTCAAAATCCACTCCTTGATATGGATTTTCCAAAGGGAAGCTGATGCCATTTGTGCCATTTGGTGCATTGGTCTATACCATGAACAGCGACCGAAGCTCCATTTGAAAGATGAAAAAAAGAAGAAAAAGCTTTAAGAAAGACATGTTTAGGAGTAGTAGGAAAACAGAGCAATGAAAAACAGACCATTCTGAAAAGCATTCTTTTGATTCTTGTTGAGCATGACAGATTCTTGGCGTTCGACAAGCTCTGCCGATCGCCAGAAAACGGCTTGAGAAGCCTAGGGACGGCCACGCGGCCCAAGCACCCCTAAACCTAAGGGACCCTGAACTCAGCCCATCTAGCACACCGCACGTGACCCCAAAGAGGCTCTATAAATACCCATGGCCCAAAAGCCCGAGGTACGTTACACACTCTCATAATCTAAGCATATACCATCACTACTCTTCCAGAGTCTCTAACTTAAGCATCGGAGCTCAAACGGGGGACTCCTCCCCGCCGCTCTTGACGTTCATCTCAGTGTTCTCAGGTCGTCTCCGAAGCTCAGATCCTTCGTGCTCCACCTGGTGACTTGGTGTCTGCAACAATTGGCGCCGTCTGTGGGAACGATCTTCTCTCCATCAATCGAAGCGAGCATCGATGTCGTCAGGAACGCCCGACGAGATCCCACCAGCGAAGGACCCTCCGGTAAAGAACACGAACGAGTCTACAGCGAAGAAGTCCCTTTTCCAGGAACAGTCTCCTAGATCTGGATCTGGGATCCAAACGCCCCATCCCCCGGGGTTCACACCGAGCGACACACAGCACCAGGCGCCGAACTTGTCATCAGGCGCCCTTCCAGCAGTTTCAGCCCATGGAATACAGCATATGTTCGGCTACATGCCGTATTACTGCCCGACGCCTATCAATTTCCAAGGGCCCTCCTCCTCCGCCACGCCCTAGCATATGATCTTTCCACCACCAACAGGAGGGCAAGACGGGGGTACAGAGCTAGTCAAAGCCCTAATGGCTCAGATCCAGTTAGACCGGCAAGAGGCCAAAGAAAGAGAACGCAGGGATGAAGCCCGAATGGCTGCCCTAGAAAGGGCACTTCTTCAGGCGAACGCCAATACTCAGCTTGGCAACAATGTCACTCCTCGGAGAACAGAACGAAGGACCCCTTTGGCGGATAACTCGCGCGACCCCCCGGGGACAGAAGACCTTGCGTTACCCAGCAATGAAGAATACTATGAGGATGACGACTGCTCTTACCACTCGTCCCAAGACCTCACTTACTACCCCGCAGCCGCCCCAACGGATGATCGAACATACGACATGGATGGTGCAGCTACTAATTCATCTCAGGCGGAACGGGCCATCCGTCGATCGGCAAGGGACCAAATAGCCCAAAATCAAGGACCGATCGCCCAAAACCCAGCCCTGGTTCAGCAAACACTCCAAGCCCCACCCATCGTAGTAAACCAGCTGGATGAACTAAGGGACCAGCTCCGTCGTGAAATAGACGAACGCCTCACTCGGCAAAGGACAACGACCGCCGAGGAAACCATCCAAATGATGAGCGGTGTTACATCTCCATTATCCCTAGTGATTATGCAGGCTGTAGTTCCGCCCGCCACAAAACTTCCTAAAATCAAGTACGACGGGACTGGAGATCCCCAGGAACACTTGAGCCAATTTAAAGAACTCATGCTCCTGCAGAATCTTTCAGAAGACGTTATGTGCCGCATTTTTCCAACAACCCTCACAGGAGCGGCTAGAGCGTGGTTTTACAGGATAAGACCGGTCAGCTCAATCATTAATTTCACAATGCTCTGCCAAGCCTTCTTCTCCAACGAGAATCGGAAAGACAATCGATGA
Source organism: Corchorus olitorius (assembly GCA_001974825.2). Classification (NCBI taxonomy): domain Eukaryota; kingdom Viridiplantae; phylum Streptophyta; class Magnoliopsida; order Malvales; family Malvaceae; genus Corchorus; species Corchorus olitorius. The sequence goes on along the minus strand of AWUE01016252.1, from coordinate 6,354 downwards.
CCTATTTTGCATTAAACAGGGCGTGAGCGAAAGCCTAGAAGCTTTTACCAAGCGTTTTTCTGACGCTTGTTTGGAGACAAATGACGTAACTGACAAGGAAGCTATCAGGGCTTACATGGAAGGAGTCAGGCATGAAAAGCTGTTTTACGACCTACATAGGCAGAAATCGAAAAGGTTAAAGCAACTCTTTGATGAAGCCAAAATATACATACAGGCTGAGAAACAAATGAAATTGAAAAATGCACCCTTTAGAGCTGGGGGGCAGGAGCCGAGCGACGAAAGACCAAGGGATAGACAGAGAAGTAGATCTCCTCAACGCCGCTCGACATTCATTCAAAGAAGGGATAAAGGGAAATGATTATATCGGGGTGGTAATACCTTTCAGGAAATGTCATATGCCAAGCCAATGTACAACAACTACACGCCCCTGAATACCACCCCGACCGCCGTCCTGCACGCAATCTCTAGCAGCAGAACAACAGACAAGGTACAATGGCCTCGACCAATCCTCAACCACGAACGCTACAGAAACTCTGGAAAGAAATGCGAGTTTCACCAGTCATGGGGACATGACACAGATAGTTGCATCAACTTGAAAAACACGATTGAAGAGCTAGTGAGAAAAAGGTATTTGGAGGATTACATTGTCAAGAGGGAAACCCAGTCAACCACCTCCGCCGAGCGACAACCCCGAGGAAGTGCGCTCGACAGATTGGGAAACCCATCAGAACCTCCCAAAAGTCCCCAGCCTCTGGGAACTATTAACACAATTATAGGGGCGACCGAAGAGTGGGCAAAATCCCAGAGTAGAAGAAAAGCACACCTACGGAGTGTGATGTCGCTAGCGGTGGGAGCACCCGCCAAGAAATTAGTTGAAGAACCCAAATGGACAATCACCTTTACAAAGGAGGACATGGACATCTACCAGGACTCTGGTAATGATCCACTTGTCGTTCGAGCTATGATAGCCAACTATGACGTCAACAAAATACTTGTGGACGGAGGAAGTGCGGTAGACGTCATAATGTATTCAACTTTCAAGCAACTAAAACTCCAGGATGAGAACCTAGAACCATCAGGACCCATATATGGCTTTGACCTGGTCCCTATCCCAACTAAGGGCACCATAAATGTGACAATCTACATAGGGGACGGAGAGCACGTACTAAACCTCCTCCACAAGTTTGTGGTAGTGGATCTTCCATCACCTTATAACGCACTCATTGGGCGGCCACTCATGAAAAGGACAAGGATGGTGGAAGCCATATATTGCTTAAAGGTCAAGTTCCCTACCCCCACCGGCGTAGGGTACATGTGCGCTAATCAAACAACCTCTAGGTCCTGCCATTTGGAGTTTCTGGTACTTCCCACCAAGAGCAGGACAAAAGAGCAAGTCGCCAGAACTCTAGGCGATTGCTACGGTTGGGAGCAAGAAGGATGGGAAACCGAGCACACAGACATGGAAATTAATATGCTATCCCTGGGAGCGACAACCAGCGAACTTGTCCCAAACAAACAAGATATGGCAGTATCAAATAGCAGCCTCCCAGTGCAACCGGAGCTAGTAGGTAGTTCGAAGGATAGCCCTCCAGGGCAAATTGACATGCCAAACGCTCTAAGAGAAACTTTCCCCAAAGAAAACAAGCTACAAGAAGTGGCCGAAGAAGCTCCCAAGGTAGACACAATGGATAATAGGGATGAGAAGAAGTTGGGAAAAGCAGAAGCAGTAGAAGAAACAGTGAAAGTGACTTTAAGATCCGACATCAAGGAAGGAATCACTAGGATAAGCTCGACACTTAACCCCGAAGAGAGAGCACAGTTAATAGAATTCCTATAGGACAATGTGGATGTATTTGCATGGTCACCCTCCGAGATGCCCGGGATCGACCCACGGGTCATGAGCCACAAGCTAAGCATCGACAACTCTTGCCGACCGATAAAACAGAAGAAGAGGGCGTTCGCCCCAGAAAGTGTACATGCAATCAGAGAAGAGGTTGACAAACTGTTACAAGCAGGGTTCATTTGAGAGGTCTAGTACCCACAGTGGGTATCGAACGTTGTCATGGTTAAGAAGAACAATGGAAAGTGGTGAATGTGTGTTGATTTCACCGATCTTAACAAAGCATGTCCCAAAGACAGCTTCCCACTCCCATCGATCGACAGGCTTGTAAACGCCTCCTCAGGGCACAAGTTCTTAAGCTTCATGGATGCATATTCGGGTTACAATCAGATCCCAATGGACCCAGAAGACGCAGAGAAGACCTCATTTATCACAGAAGATGGCTTATACTGCTATAATGTGATGCCATTTGGGCTAAAAAACGCCGGGGCCACATATCAGAGGTTAGTCAACAAAATCTTCAAAGAACAAATCGGGAAATCCATGGAGGTCTACGTTGATGATATGTTGGTTAAAAGTTCATCCATGGGACAACACTTAAAGGACTTGGCTGAGTGTTTCGACTACCTAAGAGCATATAGGATGAAGCTGAACCCAGCCAAGTGCATATTCAGAGTCGAAGCCGGAAAGTTCCTGGGATTTATGGTTTCCAGTAGAGGAATCGAAGCAAACCCAGAAAAGATCAAGGCTATTATTCAGATGGAACCCCCCAATTCAGTAAAAAAGATACAGGAATTGACAGGAAGAGTGGCAGCCCTAAATCGATTTGTTTCCAAGGCAGCAGAAAGGTGCCTCCCATTCTTCAAAATTTTGCGATCCAAAGCCAAGTTCAAATGGACCCTCGAGTGCCAAAAAGCCTTCGAACAATTGAAGGAATACCTGAGTTCGCCGCCCTCTTGCAGAGCCCATACCTGGGAGAGACATTATACATGTACCTAGCCGCGTCGGATGAAGCGGTCGCCGCTGTGCTAGTTAAAGAGACCGAACAAGGGCAAGTTCCTGTTTACTATGTCAGTCGAGCGTTACAGGCAGGGGAACTCAACTACACCAAAATAGAAAAAACGGCGTTCGCCTTGGTGACAGCAGCAAGAAGACTGAGGCAATACTTCCAATCCCATAAGGTGGTGGTCCTCACGGATCAACCTCTAAAAGAAGTACTCCAGAAAGTCGATATCTCAGGCAGGCTGCTGAAATGGAACATAGAGCTAAGTGAGTTTGGTATAGAATACCAACCAAGGAAAACAATAAAAGCACAAGTATTAGCAGATTTTGTAGTAGAATTCACAGTGAAAGGAGAAGACAAGGGAAAGACACCAGAATACCGAATGCCGGAAATATCGTCCCAACCTTCCACCTCCTCCAAACCACCACCCCAAACGAGTGGTTCGACCAAAACAGGGGGCGAAGAAGAATGGCAACTCTATGTTGATGGCTCGTCTGTTAAAAATGGCGCAGGCGCAGGGGTATTGCTGATATCACCAGAAGGAGAGGAGTATCAGTACGGGTTGGCGTTTGGATACCCTCTGTCAAACAACGCTGCAGAATACGAAGCGCTGATCGCGGGCTTGGAAATTGCAAAGAGGATGAAAGCTAGCAATCTAAGGGTCTATAGTGATTCCCAAATAGTAATCAAGCAAATCAACGGCGAATACGAGGCCAAGAAACCAAGCTTAATAGAGTACAATAGGAGAGCCCAGGACCTATGGAGCAAGTTTGGCAGAATTACTATACAACAGATCCCGAGAGATAAAACACCCGTGCCGACGCACTTTCGAAGCTGGCATCCGCCAACGTAGAAACAGCAAGAGGAAAAATATTCATGGAGTACATGGAAAGGCCAAGCTATGAGAGAAAAGCTCAAGTCTCAAGTATAGTGGAGGAGGCAGGGCCTTGCTGGAAGACCGAAATTGAAGATTATTTAGGTGGCGTTCGACCACCTTTGGAGCCAAAGGAGGCCCTCGCTAGGCAAAGAAGAGCCGCCAGATATATCCTTATTGATGGAATCTTGTACAAGAAATCCTTCACATTGCCCCTATTGAGATGCCTGGGAGCGACAGAAGCAGATTGGGTCCTAAAGGAGATCCATCAAGGAGTTTGCGGGAACCACATGGGCGGAAGGTCACTCGCCCAAAAAGCTTTAAAGCAAGGGTATTACTGGCCAACAATGAGGGCTGACGCGGTCGGTCTTGTACAGAAATGCGCCAAATGCCAAGAATTCGCAAAGGTCCCGAGTCTCCCGGCTGAGGAGCTCAACGTCATCAAGGCAGCCTGGCCCTTCGCCATGTGGGGAATGGATTTAATTGGCCCTCTCCCAAAAGCACCAGGAAATTTGAAGTTCGCAATAGTGGCATGCGATTACTTCACTAAGTGGGTAGAAGCAGAGCCCCTGGCAACAATCAACAAAGAATCCGTGGAAGATTTTTAATGGCAGAACATATTTTGCAGATTTGGCTTACCCAACGCCATAGTGTCAGACAATGGTTTACAACTACAAGCCCAAAACATTCGGGAACTTTGCGAAAAATTTCATGTAAAACTTATAGCAAGTTCCGTTGTCTACCCCAAGACAAACGGACAGGTAGAGTCAACAAACGGTAAAATCCTGTCAGCATTAAAAAAGAAGCTCAGCGCCAAAAAGGGGAAATGGGTGGAAGAATTCTACGATGTCCTATGGGCTGTGAGGACGACTTCCCATACAGGTACAGGCGAAACGCCATTTAACCTGGCGTTCGGTACAGAGGCTGTAGTACCAGCAGAAATGGGTGTCTATACATTCAGGACGTCCTCCCTGTTCAACCAAGAGAAAAACGAAGAGGAGCTCCGTACTAACCTGGACCTTCTTGAGGAAGTCAGAGATGCAGCTCAATTAAGACAAGCAAACAGGTCCCAGCAAGTAAGCCAGTATTACAACCAGCGCGTTCGACACAAGCAGTTCCAAGTCGGAGATCTAGTACTAAGAAGCTTCGCAGCTAGCAGACCCACTTCCGAAAAGAAGAAGATGTCCCCAAACTGGGAAGGACCCTACCAGGTCATACGAGTGATAGGGAAGGGAGCATACAAACTGCAAAGGCTAGATGGGACCCCGGTGCCAAGAATCTGGAACGCGATCCATTTGAAGAAGTATTACCAATAGGTTGTGCTAGGAAAGTACTTTGTCCCAAAAAATCAATGAAAACCTTGTACACATCAGTCTTTATTTATGTCTCAAGTTTCATGTTGAAAAGGTTCATTCCAGAAACTCGTTTGTACTCAAATTTCACCCAAATTAATGAAAAGTTACACTGACCTGGGCAAACAATAGCCAGGCAGATTTCCTACACATCTTATGAGCATCTTTTTACGAGTCACAATAAAAACAAAAAGAGAAAGAAGAAAGAAAGGGCAAAAAGCCAACGCCATAATTAGCGAATGCCCGCAAAGGGCCCAATCCCATCAAGAAGGGCGATCGACAAAGATCCAACCCCGATTTGAAACAACTCTCATCTCGCCGGCGATCGCCATGAAGCGATCCCTGTGCAAGAACGAAAGGAAATTAACACCCGTAAAGGGCCCAAGACTAGCTAGAAGGGAGGTCAGCAAAGACCCAATCCCGAGCTAGCACGACCCCCGACTTACAGGAAGCTGGTAGAAACCACTCCTGGACAAGTACGGGAAAGACGAACGCCCTAACGGGCTCTACGCCAAGAAGTTAGCGATCGGCATAAAACCGACCCCAACCTAGTATGGCCCCCAACTGACAACAGACAGAAAGAAGGACCACTTTTATATAGGCACAAAGGATCGAACACTCTTAAGAAGCCCAGAATCAGAGAATCAACGTTCGCCGGGGACCAACCACTACAGACTGGGTGATAGATCCCTGATATGCAAGCTTCAAACACGAGCAATCGTTGCCAGTTGCCTCGAGCACGGCAAAAATAACGCACTGAATTCAAGGAGCATTCAAATTTCGAAATTTAAAAGCGGAGGGAAGAAGGAAATTCAAATTTTGAAAACCCTGATTCTCCGCCCAGAAAAACCTATAAATACCCATGTTAACAAGGAGATCAACCCACCCCCTCATCATTCACTCTCCCCGAACCATACATCCCATTAAACACAATGTCTGCCCTCCCACCGTTGCCAAAAATCCAAGTCAACAATCAAGTGATTGGAATAATTGAAATAATAGAAGGAATAGTGGGTGTCACATACCCACAACGACACTTCTTACCGATGGACTGGATGATGGAAACCCTTTGCTCACTCTACATCGGCAGGGTAAACCAACAAGACCATGTCGCAGCCAACCACCTCATGGTCTGGCTGGGAATGAAAGGATTCCCACTAAGAGATGAGGATATAATGCACATCCTACAACAAACAGCGGTCGTCGAAGAGCTGATGGTGCGAGGCCTAATGCACAGGATACCAAGAGAGCTCCCCATCACGACCGACCAGATACCAAATCCACA
>AWUE01016251.1:0-19780 GCA_001974825.2 Corchorus olitorius | reverse complement strand
TATGCAAGCTTTAAACACGAGCAATCGTTGCCAGTTGCCTACGAGCATGGCAAAAATAACGCAACTGAATTCAAGGAGCATTCAAATTTCGAAATTTAAAAGCGGAGGGAATAAGGAAATTCAAATTTTGAAAACCCCTGATTCTCCGCCCCAAAAAAACCTATAAATGCCCATGTTAACAAGGAGATCAACCCACCCCCTCATCATTCACTCTCCCCGAACCATACATCCCATTAAACACAATGTCTGCCCTCCCACCGTTGCCAGAAATCCAAGTCAACAATCAAGTGATTGGAATAATTGAAATAATAGAAGGAATAGTGGGTGTCACATACCCACAACGACACTTCTTACCGATGGACTGGATGATGGAAACCCTTTGCTCACTCTACATCGGCAGGGTAAACCAACAAGACCATGTCGCAGCCAACCACCTCATGGCCTGGCTGGGAATGAGAGGATTCCCACTAAGAGATGAGGATATATTGCACATCCTACAACAAACAGCGGTCGTCGAAGAGCTGATGGTGCGAGGCCTAATGCACAGGATACCAAGAGAGCTCCCCATCACGACCGACCAGATACCAAATCCACAGACACACTTGTACCTGAGGGAACGGGACCCCGCCAAGACTGTCACCCTCACTAGCAGCCGCCTCAAGATGGCGATTGTTGGGGGCGACCTAATCCAAGTACTACAAGTCGAGGCCAGCTCCTCAGCAATACCAGAAAGAGGGATAATGAAGCATCGGGTGCAGTTTCAGGCAATTCCAGAAGAAGAGTCCATTAGGAACGAGCGGCTAGATTTTCTCCTCATGCGATCTAACATACGACCAATTACCAACCACGCCCAAATGAAGATTGTATGTTACAACGCTAGGGGGGCAGCAAACCCCATCTTCCCTAAGATAATCCGGACAATACGAGACGAACGCCAGCCAGACCTCCTTATCATCACTGAGGTAAGGGTCTCTAGAGACAGAGCCGAAGAAATCAGGAGTGAACTAGACCTCGGAGGAATGTTTGAAATCGAGCCAGAAGGTTTCTCTGGTGGCATTTGGTTCTTGTGGCAACCAGACGATTTGAAAGCAGAATTTGTAAGCGCCGCTCGACAAGAAATCACACTCCAGTTCAGACTCTCCCATGACCGCCTCTTCGAAGAACAAGATGCCTAAGTCCTAACCCCACCCCAATGACCTGTTTGAGTAATCCCCTTAGCGTTTATAGTGTTATTGTTAATGTGGAATCGACCGTCATACGGCAATACCACTAGTTCAGGATTGTAAAGGCCCCTTGAGGCCCGATTTTGAAAGGAAATAGATAAAGACTTGTTAAGTAAGCAAGTGAGCCCTTTTTCTTTACTCTTTCATTAAGTGGTGTAAGATAGCTAAGGATTGAAAAACGAAGACACGCGGTGAAAATAAAACTTTAGAAAGAACAAACGCTGCAAACATCCACATAAGCCAAAAAGAGCGATCGCCCATCCATTCCAAATATTAATATAAGTACCAGAAAAGTACAGCTTCATCGCAAAGTAGCAGAAAGGTACAGAAATTCCTAAGCAAACTATCCAACAATAGGAGAATAAAGAAAACTTAGAAGCCTAAGAAGCATCTTCTCCATCACCCTGGCGATCGGCAGAAAAATCCCTGGGAGCTTGAGAAGAGGTGGGGACCGTTCTGACATTGGCGATCGATTCGTCACCATTTTCAGCAAAAATTTGGTCAGCAATCTCCTTACTCTGAGCAATGTCAGCCTGCAAACCATCGAATAAATCATCAGTGGTAAACAATTGCTCAGAGGAAGGAATCACCACATGAGTCACAGAAAGATCCACCACCTCTCCGCCGCGATAGGTCGCCGCAGGCTCAGTTTCCCCAGCTATAAGAGATGGCGAGCTCTCCTCCTCTACCTCCTCTTCTGCTTCCCCCTCTGCAGCACACTCGAAGGCATTAAGATCCAGCTTAGGATGCGCCTCTTTGATAGACTTTAGCAGTTCTTGCCTCGCCTCATCCGCCAGGTCTTGAGCAACATCAGCAGCGTCCGCCACAGCAGAAGCACGAGCGGCCTCTTTCTTCTCACGCTCTGCGATCTGGACATCAAGAGCCCTCTGAAGAAAGGTTACAAAGGGCAGCTTGTTAAATACACCATTGTAAAAAAAAAAAACAAACACACACACACACACAACAACAACAACAACAACAACAACAACATACCCTTAGATCCTCCAGATCATTTTCCATTTGAATCCTGAACATTGTGTGGGTGGCAGCATCATCATCTCTAGCCTTCTTTAACGAGGCATAATCACTCGTCAAGGTAGAGTTCTCCTTCTCAAGCTTAGAAAATTTGGCACAAAGATCAGTGTATTTTTTCTCCAGCAAGCCATGAAGCCTCTGGGCATCCTCCCTAGCCTTCTTCTCCTTGTCTATCTTGAAATGGAGCCCTCGGCATTCCTTTCTTGATAGCAACATGAGGCTATCATCTAAAAGCTCTGTCAACTCCTTATCCTTCCTCGCAAGCGAAGAGCGGTGGGAGGCCAACATCCTATGCAATAGAAGAGATAGCTGGCGACAAATACAAAACACAAGTCAGACTACTATAAAGCACAACGACAAACGGTAAGGCAAAAAGACAAAATCCGGCGTTCGACACAAATGTACTTTATGAGCACAAACAGCAATGCTCGCAGCACACTCATCATCCTCAAGAGCCTCGACAGCCTCAATCTCCTTGGAATCTCCTACCTTTAGGCAGCGAGTCATCAAGTTGCAGAGGAAATCCAAATTACTCTTATCCCTGTTCCTCGAGGGATTCGCCGAGTGCTTAACATGACCAGGGCGATCGCCCCGACAAGAAGCATCTTTGCCAGAGGAACTCGGCCCACTCTTCGAAGCGCCACCAGCTGACGCACCCCCCAGATGCCACGATCGGCTTAGGAAGAGGAATAGGCGCAGGCACTTCAGCACTAATAGCACGAGATGAAGATGACGTCTTAAGCTTCTTCGAGGCGTTGTCCCTCGAATCCTTAAGAAGAGGAACCTCGGCAGAACGCTTCTTCCCTTGGGACTTGCTCTGCTGACCAGATTTCTTTTTTTCACCCATTCGAGCCTTCACGGCTTCCTTGAAGGCCGCTTTATCCGCTTTATCCATGGGAAGCTCTTAAAAAGGGAAACAAACCCAATGTCAATCTAAAACAGTATAACATAAGGGGACGAGAATAGTACCAGGAAGAGAGAATCGGGAGGGTCGGCGTACGCCCCTCCCCCTCGCCGATCGACAAAAAAAAAAGGTGAAGAAGAAGAAGAAGAGAAAGGGGGCGTCGATCGCCAAAGGGGAAGAAAGACCCGCCAAGCAACCGCCCATAACAAAAGCCACCAGACGAATACCAGGATCGAGCTCCTCATCAATTAGCTCAGGGGAAGCCTCAGGAACTATGGCGCCCGAGTCCGCCTCCAACCTCCCATTTATTAAATTAAAAACAGTATAATCTACATAATCTTCCTCTGACTCCCCTATCATGAACTCCCGACCCTCATCACCCCGAACGTTAACAATCATTCCAATACCGCCGAACGCCAGAGGACCAACTGTGCCCATATCCATCGTAGGCATGTTCGGATAGGCATCAGGAAGGGGTGCAAGCCCACAGAGATAAAGTCAGGTCCGATGGCATAAGTCCTTCGAGGAATGCCTTACCCGCTGCAAATAATCGACATGTTCTTTCTCCTCCTCAGAAAGATCTTCACCTTTTGGGTCGTTCCTCTCCGAGGAATTTATTTCTCGCCATTGAATGGGGACACCCCAAGCAGTCCCTTCACAAACTTCCACCCCAAGGAAATTTGGTTGCCACTCCCGGTTATTATCAGGGCCAGAAAACTTATTTAAATGCCACCTACGGACCTGAAACGCATACCACCCACCAGCCCTCTTCTGTAGCTGAAAAAGAGCACAGATGACTGATACGTGGGGCGTCCAGCCTTTGTATATACAGATTACAATATAGGATATAAGAATTATCCAGGTGTTGGGAACAAACTGGGAAGAAGCCACCTCGTAATATTCACAAATTTCGATGATGAAGGGGTGAGCAGGCAGACAAAATCCATACTCCAATGCCTTGCTATAGAATAAGGCCACTCTTCCATTTTCGCGAAGATGATAAGCCCGATCGCCTTCGTCGCAATTTACAGCCCTGAAGCCGCTCGCCCCAGTACCGAGTCCCGCCTCACTGGTGCATACATGATAGTCGAAAGACGCGCTATTTCCGGCGCCCGCCAGAAAGCGTCTCACCTTAATGCCACATTCAGCAAATTTGGCTCTACAATACTTATGATAAGCCGTGATCTGTTCCCTCAGCACACTCGGCGGAGCGCTAAAATCTAATAACACAGCCTCATCAACCCTCGACTCTGAAGCAAGGCTATCTTCACTGTCCTCATCAGAGTCAGGAGGCTCCACGATAGAAGCACCCCCCGATCCTCCTACGACCGCTTCACCAGCGTCACCTACCAATAAACCCTCCTCGCCCGCCGAGCGCCGCTCATCCAGAGAAGCCCCCTGGCACCACTGACCTCGTCCAAAACTTGGTCGGAGCTTCCAGACTGCGACATCTTTTATTTCGACGATAGAAAGAAATTTTTGTTTATTCGGCGAACGCCGCTTATTGCTTACCAAAGAAAGGGAGTGAAGCTGGAGTCGACCCCAAAGCTAAAAGTGCCGATCGCCACAAGACGACAACTGCAAAGGACAAAGAAAGGAAGGACTTAGCAGAACGAACGCAGGAAGCAAAAGGGAAACCTAAAAAGGCCTACAAGCGAATTACACAGAACAAACACTGCCAGAGGCAAAATCACAAAAAACACGGATCAAAAGCAGAAACGAGCGAAAAACGAAAAGTCAGATCAAATAACAGACAACTAGAAAGAAGATGAACAACCAACTAACAGTAGCACGATCAAGCCAAACAAAACCACATCAGAAGCAAAAAATCAAAGGAAAACCAGTTAGACAGAAAACGAAAATTGACAATAAAGGCAAAAACTGGGAATAAGGAGGCTTACAAGGAAGAAACGAGGCAAAGGAAGGAAAGGAAAGATGAACCGACGCCGGGAAAGAAAAATGGCAGAGTTTCAACAGGAAAACGGAAAGAAAATACGAAAGGAAAAAGAAATGAAGCAATTTATACCTCCCACAAACACGACGCCTCGTTCCGCATGACGGACGCCGAATGGCCAGTCGCAAACGAACACGTGTATAACCAACAGTAACAAGATGGCTATTCCACACTTCCCCCAAAATTTCGAAATTTGAAATTTCGAAAGCAAAAAGCCGCCGCCCCACAGTGGCGATCGCCGAAATAGGCATTCCCACCACAAAATAAACATAGCGAAATAGGCGACAATAATCCAGCAATCCCAGCCCGCCCGCCCGATGCTTGATAAATAAGCCGCTTCGTTTGGTCACTTTATAACCTCCCTTGCGGCTGGGGGGCAATTGTTGAGCATGACAGATTCTTGGCGTTCGACAAGCTCTGCCGATCGCCAGAAAACGGCTTGAGAAGCCTAGGGACGGCCACGCGGCCCAAGCACCCCTAAACCTAAGGGGCCCTGAACTCAGCCCATCTAGCACACCGCACGTGACCCCAAAGAGACTCTATAAATACCCATGGCGCTAAAGCCCAAGGTACGTTACACACTCTCATAATCTAAGCATATACCATCACTACTCTTCCAGAGTCTCTAACTTAAGCATCGGAGCTCAAACGGGGGACTCCTCCCCGCCGCTCTTGACGTTCATCTCAGTGTTCTCAGGTCGTCTCCGAAGCTCAGATCCTTCGTGCTCCACCTGGTGACTTGGTGCCCGCAACAATTCTGATTTCATTGCATATATATATATATATATATATATATATGCCCTAGGCCCATTGCTTTTCTATCATGCTTAAGATTTCATATTGATTCCATCGTCCAGGCCCCAGGGAATCTTCCATTACTAGAAACTCTTTTCCCTATGATACCTAATAATTCAATGGGTTCAGTCCTTTGAATATATCAAGTTAAAAAAGACTTTTGAATTCAAGTTTAAAAAGACTTGAAAGCTTGATTAATAAGTTAATAGTTACATAAAACAGATTTTTCAAAAATGGGAGATGAAAATAAAAGAGCTGCATTCCAACTTAGCTTTTTTGGGCTGCACCGGAAGTCAGCTGGGTTGGGCCATATGGGCTTCTTAAGTCAATTTTTGACAGGTTTGAGTCCGATGAATTTTCAAATGTAGGGCCTTTCCAGGCCGATTGAACCCCAATTTTCATGAGAGCTTTACTAGAAAAATGGCCCATCATACCCGAAAAGGAAAATAAACAAACTAGCTAGGGAGGCATTGCTAGTTGCATTCTTCTAATATGTTGCTTGGATGCAAATTTTGATTTTTCACACTATGAATCAAACATTCTTAAAATGTTATTTACAATTTTTTTACACTAGTCATCACCTTCACGTGCGTTGCACGTGACCCAATATGTTTAAATTAAATGAAATTAAAATCTTAAGTATATTACTAATTTTACGTGCAACTAATATGTTTAAATTAAATGAAAATTAAAATTTTAAGCATACTACTAATTTTAATTGTCGTGAATAATCTTATTACAAGCAGGGCGGCCTACACTTGCGCTGCAGTCATCTTCTTATTAGGGCTATATTTTTTGTAGTTGTTTAAGTCGGTTAATAAGAAGATATTGTATTGGCTGTAAGTTAATCAGTTAGGAGAAACTCATACATCCAAATAAATAATTCGTATATATAAAGCAAAACACATGACCTCTCTTTCATTCTAAAAATGCATTACCTAAATTCTACTTCATCTCTAGGTAATATATCAAAATAAAGCTAATATTCTACTCCTCCATCTCTAGATAATTCATCAAAATAAAGCTAATATTAATTGTTGTTTGAAATGTATGTTAATTATCTAAAAAAACATAGTACATTGCAGTCATTTTTTAATCTTGATTGCAATTGTTAAATTAATGAACTCGGGTAGGTGGAAGAATTTGGCTTCTGCATAAGGAAGGCCTAATTTTTTGTAGTCAAGGAGCATGCACAGTTGTCGTAGGAAAATTAAATTAGTTGAGAGCATTTGCAGGAGCATATGTAAATTACACAATACATCACAAAATGATTGTACTTAGCATTGGCTAACTGTGCTTTTGGAAATGTGGAAATATACTAAACATAAGCAACTAATATAAACCTTAATAAAAAGGAAGTCAAATGATAAAAAAAAAACTTTTTGTAAAATAAAAGAGGAATAAGGAAATGCTAAATTTAAGTATAAATAATATAATCAATAAATAAATCCAGATTTACTTCAAAATGTTGCAGTGAGATTTGAAAGCTCTCCACTTTAGGTTATGCCATCCTAAGGTGCTGCTAAATTAAATGGAAGGATCTTATCACCGTCCACCTGGAAATTTTAGGAAACAGAATGGAGTTTATGTGAAACCAATTCAGAGAAATGTTAGGGAAGAAGAAACCCACCCAAATTATAATGAAGATGAAAGAAAAATAGAACTGGAATGTCAATAGTTTACCCATGAATCAACCATTATTGCAGATACATTAATAGCACCAATCCTTTGGAATTCCGGCAGAGGAGTTGAACCGGTAAATCCTAATATTTAAAACACACTTAATCATAAATATAAAAATAGTAAATTACAAAAAAGGGCAGTAGGAAAAGTAAGTGAGGAAATTCATTGAGGGCCTTTTTAGTCACCCAAAAAGTACGAAAAGACCAAAAAAAGCCAAAAGGAGGCACCACATTAATCCTCAATTTGGCCTTTAAGTAATTTCCATAGTCACTAAAAATAATATATAGTATATATTAGAGCTGACAAAATTTAACCTGAGAGCGGGTACCAACCCGACCTGACCGCCTGAAACCAAACTTGATCCAACTTTATTTGAGAAAAAAAAAATCCGCCCAATCCTAAACCGAAATTACCCGAATTTTCAATGATCCATACCTGAAACGACAAGGACCCAAAATTACCTGAGCCGATCAAACCCGAGAGATTAACCCGAAATTACCCGAATTAGAATTAATTATATTCAAATGCCCGAATCCGGAAAGAGCCGAACCCAAAAATATGAAGCTCAAACCTGAAATTATCCGAACCATATGACCTGACACCGAAAAAGACTCGAACCAGAATTGACCAGAACTTAAATGACCCGACATCTGAGCGATCCGAACATAACCCAATTTGAAACCGAAAATTAACCGAACCCTTATAACCCGAAACTGATCGAACCAAAATTCAACCCAACATGCTCATTTGTATATACATAGAGTTTAACTATCAAAAGAACAAAATAAATTATTTCACATAAAGAAAATTATTAACAAAATAAAATAGCAAATCTAAATGCACTATATCCAGCAATAATTGAAATTAATTATAAGTCAAATAAATTAATTGCTAATTAGGGAAATAATAAACTATAATCACAATACATTAACTATCAAATTAACCTTTTAAATTAAAATAGTAAAAATAAAATAATTACAAAAATATTTAATTTAATTAAATGGAAATAGAGTTTTTAGTAAAATAAAACTGTATATTAAATGTTTTAATATATCAAAGTTTTTAATGAAAAATAGTAAAATGGTAAAAATAAAGTAATTATAATGATATTCGATTTAATTAAATAAAAATAGAGTTTTTAGTATAATAAAACTATAATAGTTTAAGTAATGGAATTTAAGAAATATATTCGAAAAATAAGGGTATAATGGGCGATTCAAAAGTTTTACAAGAGAACATACTTTTTAATAATAGTATATAGATATAGATATGTTATACAAGTTGCTTATAGTAATTAAATACTAAACATTATTTAAATTCTATCTTTTATTTTTTTACTATTTTGATTAGATTATTTTCATTCATTAAATAGAAATTCGTAGTGAAATTGTTTCTCTTCATTAATGTAATCCAAAATATTTATTTGATATATGCTAAAAAATATATTTTCGGAAAAAAAGGATAGCAAATAAGAATGGGCCAAAATTGGGCTTAGAGACCTAAAATAGTAATCTGCACGAAATCTAGAAGGAAGGCGGAAGCGGCCATTATAAGCGCCAAAATTGGGCCTGGCCCAATTAAATTAAAAAGAGCCGTTAGAGATAGAGGCGCCTTGCGTTATTACGACGCGATTAAACCGCCTCAAACTTCCTGACTATAATTATTCTTCCTATTTCTACCGTTGGGTCTAAAAGTTTGAAGAAAAGAGAAAAAGGCTAGAGTGCGGAATTAGAAATCTCTATTTTTCCTTTTTGAAAACCTAAAAAAATTTGTTTTTCCTATTTTTTGGAAAAAGATCATGGCTGCTCAAATGGGGAATACAAGTTTGATGATTATGATGTCTCCTAGTTGGTTTTACAAGGTTCAGATTAGCTATGAATTGCAGCAACCAAGGCGCAGAAACAGAAAGAGAAACAGAAAGATTTCAACTCCCTGTTGCTTTTAATGTCTTCAGTGGTTTCAACGGTGATGCCCCTGAAGAATTCCGATTCGAAACCCAAGAAATTCGAGATCTGAATGTTGTTGGTTCGTTACTGGATGACGAATCTGAAAATTCGATTCACTCGGCTCTCTCGGCGTTGGGTATTTCCGATTTAGTTCACGAGATCATAGTAAACACTCTGTTTTTCCACGTCGACAAACAGAGGGTGTGGGTTGATATAGCGCGCCAAGAACTCCGGCGTGGGCAGACCATGATTTGGGATCGGCGCAGTACTTTCTTCTTCTACCCCCCACTTGAAGGAATCGTATGCCCTAGAACGGAAAGCATTTGGTTAGAGATTCCGATAGGAAGGACAATATCCATCAATGGCTGTACTATTACCATAACAACAACGGATGTACCGGCAACGGAATCTGCAGAGTCCTCAACCTTAACGGAGACGTCCCGAGCCGATGTACCGGCAACGGAATCTGCCATTGATAGGTTGGAGAAGTACAAGCTTTTGGAGCTAAAGACAGTGCCCATGTGGAGAAGGGAAGAGACAAATTCAAATGGTACAATTCCAAATTCAACCGAGTGTGCTATATGTTTGCAAGAATTTCAAGTGGGTGCTGAAGTGAGGAGAATGCCGTGCCAAGGCAATTCCTGGCATATATTCCATCAATATTGCCTTGCTAAATGGCTGCAAACAAGCCGCACTTGCCCCTTGTGCCGCCATCCATTGCCGCCACGCCTAAATTACACCTTGTAAGGTTTTTTTTAGATTAGTTACAATCTTTGAATTAGGTCAGATGTAATCAAGACTGTTATCTCTTTATGTAATCTGATTGGTGCGCAAAGAGTTTTTGATGCTATGGAAGAGAAAGATATTGTTGCTTGGACAGCAATGATTTGTTGTTTTATCCTAGTCTATATGAAAGGTTATCTCTTTATGAAAGGTTTTTTCTAGATTAGTTAAAATCTTTGAATTAGGTCAAATGTAATCAAGACTGTTATCTCTTTATGTAATCTGATTGGTGCACAAAGTGTTTTTGATGCTATGGAAGAGAAAGATATTGTTGCTTGGACAGCAATGATTTGTTGTTTTATCCTAGTCTATATGAAAGGTTATCTCTTTATGAAAGATTTTTTTTAGATTAGTTACAATCTTTGAATTAGATCAGATGTAATCAAGACTGTTATCTCTTTATGTAATCTGATTGGTGCACAAAGTGTTTTTGATGCTATGGAAGAGAAAGATATTGTTGCTTGGACAACAATGATTTGTTGTTACACTAATAAGGTGTGTTTGATGGAACAAGCGCAGTGCTTGTTAAATGCCATGGAGGAGCGCAGTGTTGTATCTTGGACAACTATGATTTCTGGATATTCCAATTAAGGTTACATGGAATCAGCTAAAGAGTTGTATGACAAGATGATGGAGAAGAATTCGGTTGCTTGGCTTGCTATGATCGCAGGCTATGGGAAGTGCGGTGAAGCGAGTGAGGCTAGAAGAGTATTTAATGAGATAATAAAGCCAGATGCTAAATGCTTCATGTTGGGCAGCAATGGCGGCTTCCTATATATGCATAGAATGGATATGCAAAAGAAACTACAATATTGAGATATAGAAGGCAATGAGAGATGAAGGTGTCAAAGTAACTGAGGTTGCCAATGTGGGTGCTCTTTCTCCTTGTACCCAAATTGGAGATGTTCATATGGCAGAGGCATTGGTTAGGAGTGAGGAAGGATGCTGCGGTGAGTTTTGTTGGTATTATTACTACACATTTAAATGCCTTGGATTGATTAGTTATCTGCTGTATTTTTATTGTTTATAAGAAAAAAGGTTATGATACTGATTTTTCCCTATCTGCATAACAAATTTAGGTTGGGCGCTCAATATTGTATCGAATGCATCAATTCACATGCATGCAAGATGTGGATGCATCTCTTTCGTCCTCTCCCCAAAAACAGCTTTTGAACTTACTAGAATATTTTTTGAAATGCCGTGAACGCCATAGCCACTGTTGGTGCTTTACCGTTGCCTATCTCTTTATGCAGATCATGCAGGATTAGTACTAAAAAGTTTCAGGGCGTTAACGGAAGCTTTGGGGTGTTTGCTGTGTTTGGGGAAGAAAGTAGCTTGGGGGATATAGAGGATCCAAGGTCTAATGTCTCACAATGTAAAGGGAAGTTGTTAGATGTACGTGTATCAGGCCTTATTGGAAGTTGCTAGATATGATATTCAGTACTGTGATTGGCGGGCTCGGCAAGATTTACTCACAATCATGCTTCTTCATGAAAAGGTTGTGGAAGTGTTGAATTTTCAAGCTCATAATACAAGTCTACTGGCACAATGAAAAAAGAGCTGGCTGAATTGCAAGGAGAACTAGTACAAGCTCACAAACAGGTTCACATATCTGAGGCATGGGTTGCTGCTGCTTACATGGAGGAATTGGTGAATGATAAACTATTAGAAGATAAAACTACATCAACTTCACGTATTCTTACCATCATCAAGGTACAAAACCAGACTATATAGGATTTCACTAGATTTTGCTCCCATATTGAAGCACTTTCCTTTTATGCAACATTTAATGGTGGCATTTTGCTTTGCATAACAGGTCTTGAATGAGGATCTACGACCTGTGATTGGCCAGCAAGAGCGCATGATTAGTAGGGCGAATGTCTGGAATTGGCCTGTAACCTACGATAAGCTAGGAGTGAGATACAGATTAAGGAGACATGCTGTTGAAAATGAGTTAATCAAATACCCTTCAGCAACTTAAATTAGATTTTAACATTTCTTTTCATGTCGTTTGGACCAACTCTTAGCACTCTCAATGCTGCACTGCAATCAAAGACATTTTAGAAATTTGGCATTGGCTGGCATATAGATGACAATTGACAACCATGCAGGTCTTGGACCGAGATTCTCCACTTAAAATTGGAGTAAGAATAATTTCCCACACATATGGCTTTTCTAGATTTCTGAAATGCCTGTTTGGGGAGTGGAGAAATCATCATTCTTTATTTCTTTTATGTGTGGAGAAATCATCATTATTACATGGGTGTAAAATGGAACAGATTTTTACTAAAATGGAAAATGAAGAGGAAAGAAAGAGGTAAAGATCATGAGCTCCATTTCAACTCTGTTTTTGCTGTTTTTTTCCTTGTCTTCAGACTTTGAGTCATTCGAAACTGTGGAATTATTAACAATGTAAAGCCTCCATAGCTGTATAAAATGGCTTGCAAATAAAAGAGCTGAATTCCTGTGCTTTGGACTGGGTTGTGAATGTGTTGACACTGCTTTTTGGCAGTCACGTGCAACGCACTAGTAATTGACGATACGATGGGGTTGACACTGGATATGGAAGGGTCCCATGTCAACCCCACCTTTGGGATATGTCGGAGAGTTTGGCTTGGAGGCTGAGACTAGGAGGTAGTTGGGGATAAAATCCCAACCTTTTCTCACGTGACAGTGATAAACCATCTTTTTAGACATATCCTCCTTGATTACCTCCTTCTTACTATAATTCATGGGATTGACATCTTAAATCAAATCCCACCGTAAATCACTCAATTGCACCTATTTACTGAAATCTCTCTGATTGACATTATCAATCAATTCCACCGTAAATTATGGCAGTCAACAATTAATTCATATCACGTGTACTTTAATTAGGGGATTTCGTAATTATTACACGGATGTTCTTTGCTTCTAAACCTCTCCACTATAAATAGCGGAGACAAGACCATTGAAAAGGACTTTTTTGCTCTCAAGAGAATTGACCCTAAAACTCTGCTCACATCAAACCACCGTAAAAAGCCTACATACCACCTGCCACCACCACACTCTCACTGAGATCTGCTCCGTCCTTCCTCTCCGCCGCCTCCTGCATATCCCTTTACTCTGTTTGCGACGTCTCCTCCACCGCAATAAAAGAACCTATCAACATTTTGGCGACTCCACTGGGGAGGAGCGACCACAAAAGAGTAATCGACGGTACGACGGTGAGCGACATGAGTAGCAGCGGTAACGGATCTGAGGTACCTGCATATCTGCAAGAGATGATGTCGAAAATAATGGCAGCCTTTGACGAAAGGACCAAGGCGTTCGACGAGAGGACTAATGAGCACATGGTTGCGATAGAGGAAAGATTCGTTCAGTTGGCGAAAGGGGTGAACGGTGACAATGGCAAAGCACTGGAAGTGCCAGCTGTATCCGAGACAAATAATGGCGCCGTCGACACCACTACTCCAACCTTGAACAACACTACCGGTGCGAAGGACGGCACAACCTCAGTCTCTGCTGATACCACCTATGTTACCAAAGATCAGCTTCAACGTCTTTTGGAGCAAAAGAATAAAATGCTGAATTTTTCGGAATTTGATCTCAAGTTCCCATATGCACCAAGGATTGCTGCTAAACCTTACCCTAAAGATTATGCTAGCCCTAAATTCAAACTGTTCGATGGGAAGTCAAGAGATGCTAGGGAGCATGTGATGAAGTTTGTTGAGACGCTGGGTGTTGCGGGTTTGGATGATGATTTGAAGTTGAAGGAGTTTTCCAAGTCACTTACCGGCAAGGCATATACGTGGTATGTGAACTTAATACCTGGATCTATTGAATCATGGAGCCAAATGTGTACCCAGTTTGGAGAAAAGTTCTTTCCTACTCAGGAGAAGTTAACTCTCATCGATCTGGGGATAGAGCATCAGAAATCCGGTGAAGATTTGATGGAGTACATTCAGCCCTTCCGCGAGAGGGTGTTAGATGTGCATGATGCGCACAATGAGAAGGAGCTTGTAAAGGTGTGCATTCAGGGTATGTTTGACGAATACCGAGTGCATCTGGAGAATCTACCTCTTTACACTTTCGCTGCCTTGGTGGAAGCAGCACGTAGGACTAACTCCTTCATTCAAAGGCAGAAGGAAAGTAGATATGCAAGAAGGAATACACCGTCAGTACATGCTGTCCAATTTCAAAAGCGAAATGATGATAGACCCAGAAATGATAGATTTCAGAAGCGTCCCAAGACAGATTTCTGTAGAGGGGATGATGCACCACCTTTCCCAGTGTCGGTGGAGAAGGTGCGTGCTCTCCTTCAGGAATGGATTCGAGATGGACAAATCAATTTACCATTTGTCTCACGCATTCTCACTGGTCAAGAGAAAGCTGATCCTAAATATTGCGATTATCATCGCATTGTGGGTCATCCTTTTGCTGAATGTTGGAGCATGAGGAGGTTGATTCAGAGCAGAGTGCGAAAAGGAGAGTTGGTAATTAATGGGAATGATACAGTACAAGTTAACTCGTTGCCTAATCATGGAGGAGGAGCTTGCGCAGTGATCCATTCTCTTCGAGATGAGCAGCATGAGAATGAAAATGCCTATGATGCCCATGTAGCTGCAGTGATGACTTCCACCATAGCCTCATCCCTGTTGAAAACTCCAAATGTACAATACTTTTTCGACATGTTGGGTTTTTGTGGTGACGCAAGAAAGGAGGCAGCTGAGGCCTTAGTACAAGTGGCTAACAAGTATCATGGTGAAGGAGGCATGGTTGGTTCCAGGATGCGAAGGGTGGCAAGTATGTATAGAAAGACTATTGTCTTTACGGAGGCAGATATGTGTACGCCACATCCTAATCACAATAAGCCATTTTACGTGGAAAGCACCATCAATGGAGTTTATATTCGAAGAACATTTATTGATGATGGGTCCGGATTGAATTTGATGCCGCTGACAACACTTAAGGCTCTTAGAATTGATCAGAAGAATTTACGCCATCCTATGATCATCAATGCTTTTGATAACAAAGGGACTCGTACTCTAGGTTATGTTACTGTAAATTTTGAAAGTAGGAAACATACAAGAGCAAACACGTTTCCATGTATTGGATGCAGATGTCGCATGCCATGTGCTGGTAGGAAGGAAGTGGTTGCATGCTCATTATTTGATCGTATCTACTTTACATCAATGTATAAAGGGATATTGGAACGACAAAGAAGTTTTCATTCCTGCAACTAAGGCTCCATTTGAACAAAATGAAGTGAGGTACGCCGAAGCTTCATTCTTTGATGAATTGGCAGATGATGGTGAAGGAGCACTTGCAAGACCCATTGGAGTGCCATTACCACCATGGAGCGATTATGATGGAACATCCTAGTGCAATGTCAAACGCACAAGGAGAGGTGGTAAAAGGAGACGTGGACATGCTGGAGGAAGAAGGCCGCTGATGTCACTTCCTACACCAGACCTGATGGAAAGATAGTCTATTATTTATGAAGGGACGGGGGGTGTGAGGACGCTTCTCTCCTCCACCCCGTGAAAGAACCTCCTGATGGAAAGAAGGAGAGTTCATTTTGTTTCAATGTTGAGCCGTCGGAAGAAATAGTTCCTGCCCCAGAAACATTTCAAGACAAGTCGAAGCCACAAGAAGAAGAATTGGAAGAGTTGAACATAGCTGATGATGGAGGGACGCCTAAACCTTTATTTCTAAGTAAAAACCTCTCTACAGAGCAGAAAAGTGCGTTGATAAGATTATTGAAGGAGTTTGAGGACGTATTTGCATGGTCTTATGAGCAGATGCCAGGTTTGGATACTAACTTGGTAACGCATGAGTTGCATATAGCTCCTGGAAGCAAACCTATAAAACAGTCAGCACGTTTGTTCAGGCCAGAAATAGAAACGAAGATAAAGGAAGAAATAGACAAGTTGCTCCGTGTAGGTTTCATCAAGCCTATTCACCATCCTACATGGTTGGCAAATGTTGTTCCAGTGAAGAAGAAAAATGGAGCAATAAGGGTTTGTGTTGACTTCAGAGATCTCAATAAAGCATGCCCGAAGGATGATTTCCCATTACCAAATATTGATACTCTGGTAGATGCTACAGCTGGTCATGAGATGTTTTCCTTTCATGGATGGATTTAGTGGGTATAACCAAATTAAGATGGCGCAGGAGGATGCAGAGAAAACGGCATTTCGAACACCTATTGGTAATTTTTACTATACTGTAATGCCTTTTGGTTTGAAAAATGCATGTGCCACCTATCAACGTGCTATGACTGCCATTTTCCATGACATGTTGCATGAATGCGTGGAAGACTATGTAGATGACATTCTGGTGAAGTCCAAGAAAGCTGCTGACCATCTCACTGATTTAAGAAAAGTGTTTGAACGTTGCAGAAAGTACAACCTCCGTATGAACCCTTTGAAGTGTGCCTTTGGAGTGACGTCAGGCAAATTCCATGGGTTTGTAGTTCATCGAAAAAGAATTGATGTTGATCCAGCAAAAGTGAAGGCGATAAAGGAGATAATGCCTCCTACATGTCAGAAGCAATTGAAAAGCCTATTGGGGAAGGAGTCATATATTAGGCGTTTCATTCCAGCATTTGGAGAAATCGTAACTCAATTTCAAAGTTTGTTGAAGAAGGGAGTTACTTTCACGTGGGGAGATTTGCAAC
The DNA here is from genome assembly GCA_001974825.2 of Corchorus olitorius. Lineage (NCBI taxonomy): Eukaryota > Viridiplantae > Streptophyta > Magnoliopsida > Malvales > Malvaceae > Corchorus > Corchorus olitorius. The sequence goes on along the minus strand of AWUE01016251.1, from coordinate 2,796 downwards.
AGAAAGCCTTTGAAAAAGTGAAAGATGTTTTGACTGCTCCAGCTACCATGACACCTCCTGTCAAAGGACAACCAATGATGTTGTATTTGACTTCTACTAATGAATCGATAGGAGGATTGTTGGTGCAGGAGGTGGAGGGTATGGAGAAGCCTGTTTACTACTTAAGTAGATGCTTGCACGGCAGTGAGTTGAATTATTCGCCTATGGAGAAACATTGTTTGTCACTTGTCCATGTTACACGGAAGCTCCGTCATTATCTACTTGCGCATAAGCTTATAGTGATCACTAAGTCGGATCCAATCAAGTACTTGTTGTCTAAACCAGCCATGGCAGGACGAGCTTCAAGATGGTTGTTGATGTTGGCGGAATTTGATATTTCCATTATGCAGCCCAAGGCAGTAAAGTCTCAAGCATTATCTGATCTGTTGGCCTATTTTCCTATGAAATCACTCCATGATGAAATTCTGCCAGACGCCCTTCCAGGAGAGGTACATACTGAAGTATGTCATGTAGAGCCACCTTGTGGAGAATGGCAGCTATTTTTTGATGGGTCTTCCACCGCGAGTGGAGGTGGCGCAGGAATTGTTATAATTCCACCAGAGGCACAGCGTAAACACGAGGAGGTTTTGTCGTTGGCATTTAAGTTGGACTTCCCTTGCACCAATAACCAAGCTGAATATGAGGCTTTGGTGTTGGGATTGCATACTGCAAAAGTTATTGGTGTGGATGAGTTGTGTATTATTGTAGATTCCAACCTAGTGGTGAAACGAACAAACAGTTAATTTTCATTGAAAGAGCCAACATTAGCACCATATCGAGATTTGGTACGTTCTTTCCTAGACAAGTTCCAGTCGGTGAGATGCGAGCATAGTCCAAGATCTTCCAACAGGTATGCAGATGCCTTAGCTACTCTAGCTTCCAAGATTAATATGCCAGATGGAGAGCAAACAATACCATTGACGGTGAAACGATGGTCCATCCTTTCACCACATGCTTTATGGATGGAGACTCCCAAAGGCGAGGAGGGAGAAGACTGGCGTGAACCTATCATCCAACAGCTTGGTGATGCAAATTCCATTTTGCTCCCTTCTCTTAAAAAATATGTTTTAATTAACGGCACTTTATATCATAGGGGAGCAAATGAAGTGTTGGCAAGATGTGTGTCTAGTAAAGAAGCAGATAACAGGCTGAAAGCAGCACATCGACAATGGTGTGGACAGGAGGGACCACCCTTGTATAGAAGATTGCAAAGAGCAGGATATTATTGGCCGACCATGATAAAAGATGCCACTCATGTGCAGAGCCTATGTGCTAAATGTTCTGAACCTCCTGATGTTCACGAATGTCATTTCGTAGGAAGTGTAGGAGATTGGCGTCGACCATATATTGATGTCCTTCAAAATGGAGTATTGCCAACAAATTATCAAGATGCAAGGAAGATAAAAAGGCGATCTGTACGCTTCTTTCTCAAGGGCAATGAGCTGTTCCGAACTTCATTCGCGGGAGTGCCTCTTAAGTGTGTCTCACCCGCTGATGTGACTACTTTGTTGGAGGATGTACATGGAGGAGCGAGTGGAGAGCATGAAGGAGGACTTAGGTTGTACAAAAAGTTGTTGGATTTGGGATACTATTGGCCAACTATGGAGACAGATGCATTAAATCATGCTAGAAGGTGTCACCCATGCCAAATATATGGAAATGTCATCCACGCCCCAGCAGTAGAACTTCACAGCGTTACACCTCCATGGCCCTTTCATACATGGGCGTTTGATTTAATTGGACCCATTAATCCACCTTCTGGAGGTTACAAATGGATCTTAGCTGCAACGGAGTGTTTCACGAAATGGGTGGAGGCAATTCCCTTGAAGAAAGCAACAGGGTCGGCTGTGACAAATTTCATTAAGGAGAACATCATATGTAGATTCGGCATTCCTAGGCGTATTATTTCCGACAATGGAACTCCTTTCATCAATTCACATATGAAAAAGTTGTTGGCTCTCTACGATGTAGACCATGTGAAGTCAACACCATATTATCCTCAAGGCAATGGACAAGCGGAAGCTACTAATAAGACTCTGCTTAGAGTACTTAGTAAGATGGTCCATGATGATCCAAAACTTTGGCATAGGGCGTTACCTGTTGCGTTATGGGCTTACAGGACTTCCAAGCGAGCACTACTAGAAAACAGGGTCTATTGCGACGGAAAAATTTTGATACGGACAAATCCGTAGCAAATAAGGCATATCAGCTACGGGATTGCTACGAAAGAGCTACGGACACCAAAATACTGAGAAGAAAGTTCAATTTATCTCAATAGCTACGCACTAGATACGGGTAAAGAGGTGTATTTGCTACGGATTCGTAGCGCGCCGTAGCAACTTCCGAAGCTATTTAATACGCGGGAAAATTTTAATTGGCAGGATCCAATTTATTTCTACTGAAATTGTTTGCTACGGGTACATTCGTAGCAACGTGCAACGAGTTTGCTACGCATTTTGCAATTAGAATATCAGCTACGGGTTTAGTTACGGGCTAACTACGAACTTTGTAAATGGCGTAATTAGACAAGGATGAAAAAGTTAACGGGAAAAAAAATATTTAAATATTTTACAAGTTAAAAAAGCCCATGTTTGTTTGCTACGGCATGTCTGTAGCTAATAGTAAATTAGTGTCCGTAGAAAACGTTTAAGTATAAGCTTAGGAAGCTTCAGCCACTTAGGTTTTTCTTTTTCCAAATCTCGACTGAACCCTCACTCTTGCTTACCCCACCGCCGCTGCTCACAGTCAAACATCAAC
>AWUE01016250.1:0-31936 GCA_001974825.2 Corchorus olitorius | reverse complement strand
GGATCTTAGCTGCAACGGAGTGTTTCACGAAATGGGTGGAGGCAATTCCCTTGAAGAAAGCAACAGGGTCGGCTGTGACAAATTTCATTAAGGAGAACATCATATGTAGATTCGGCATTCCTAGGCGTATTATTTCCGACAATGGAACTCCTTTCATCAATTCACATATGAAAAAGTTGTTGGCTCTCTACGATGTAGACCATGTGAAGTCAACACCATATTATCCTCAAGGCAATGGACAAGCGGAAGCTACTAATAAGACTCTGCTTAGAGTACTTAGTAAGATGGTCCATGATGATCCAAAACTTTGGCATAGGGCGTTACCTGTTGCGTTATGGGCTTACAGGACTTCCAAGCGAGGACCTACAAGAGCAACGCCATTTTCCTTAGTATATGGGACGGAGTCTGTTGTCCCATCGGAAATACTTGTTCCTACAACAAGGATGGCTTTGGATGCTGGACTTACTCATGAGCAGGCGAGAAGTTTGGAGTTGGAAGCAGTGGAGGAAAAGAGAGATAAAGCCCATACGAATTTGATTGGGTATCAACGGAGAGTGTGTAGGGCGTACGACAAATTGGTACGGAGAAGAAATTTTGAGGTTGGAGACCTAGTGCTACGTGCTGCGGAACATGTAAGAAGGGGAATATCTGTTCCCAATAAATTCAGTCCCAAGTGGGAAGGTCCTTACATAGTTCACGAAGTGCATGATAGTGGCTACTGCACATTGATGAATCCAGGAAACAACAACGTCGTTACTTCTCCCATCAATTTCCAATATATCAAGAAGTATCATGTATGAAGTTTCTCTTATTTTCTTAATTTACCTTGATTTCCCTTCTTACACCATTCTTTCCCATTTGAATCATGTTTTATGAATTCACACCTTCTCATCCCATTTGAATCATGCTCAACGAGTTTTCACATTTATCCATTGTATTTTTCATTTCATCTCAATAAAATTCAACCACATATTCACCAAGGTTGTCTCATTTTTCTTATTTGATACATAATTCAATATAGCATATGTGGCCATACATGTCTTTTCTGGAGATAAAAAAAAAAGTTGCAAAGAGTGTTGCACCTTAGAGTTTTAGTTGCATCTTAGGGAGCACTTCCTAAGTGTTGCACTTTAAACTTGGGTCGCACCTCAAGAAAATATTGTTTTAAAATTGTGAGGAGTGTTGCACCTTAGAGCTTTAGTCGCATCTCAGGAAATACCTACTGAGTATTGCACTTTAGACTTGGGTTGCATCTCAAGAAGTATAATTCTCCATAGCCATGATTAAAATAAAGAGATTATATATATTCTATCATGAAAGGTATTACCAATACTTGCTTTCAGAATGGAAGACATTGAAGACGGCGTTTCTCTGCCCTTTGCATATGGTTCTCGCGAATACCACCTCCTTCTGACATAAAGTCTTTTGCATATGGTGTTTTGTGCATATATATGGCGAAGTACCACCTCCTTCAAGTCTCTTTGCATATGGTATGTGCAACTATCACCCATTCCATTCGGTTGAAGTATCTCCTTCCTTTCAACATAGGAGTTTTGTGCATATATATGGCGAAGTACCACCTCCTTCAAGTCTTTTTGCATATGGTATGTGCAACTATCACCCATTTCATTCGGTATTTGCAATATGGTGCACACAAAATCATCACTCTTTCCCATATAAGGCATATGGTGTTTGCAATATAGTATTCGCAATGTCAAAGTCATGTGGCATTCGTGATGTGGTATTTGCTATAATATATTATTCTTTCTTCCAATAACACGACATGTAAAGTGGCATGTGGCATTTGCGATGTGATATTTCACTCTTACAACATGGTTTGGCCGATATAAGAAAGAAACCAAGGGAGATGGCATATGGTATGGTATTCGACGCTAAAGGCATGGTACTCGCAATGTGGTCTGGTATTCGCAAAGGCATGGTACTCGCGGCATGGTACTCGCGATATGGTATTCGCGACGCTAGAGGCATGTGGCGTTTGCGCAATGTGGTATTGAATTTCATTCTTCAACTAGAGTTATAATTAGTCCGAAAAAAAATATAATAAAAGAAAACAAACAAGGAGGATGGCATGTGGTACTCGCGATATGGTATTTGCGACTTCAACGTCAATGACCTGTGGTGTTCGCGATGTGGTATTTGTGTTAAAAAAAAAGAGACGCAACACATATAACCAAAGTTCTATATATTATGAGAAAAAGACCATGTCCTTACAATGAAGACGAAATATGGAAGAGAGCAGTTCTAAAAAAAAAAGGGGTTCATATACGGAAAAAAAAATCAGATAAGAGGGCCACCCTCCTTGAAAACACGAATGGAGTCTTGTGCAGTCTCCAAAACCTTCTGACGCTGTTGCAGCTCCACCCTGCGTTTGGTTATTTTCTCCAGACCTTGTTGTAACTTTTGCTCTTCTGACACAAGCTCTGCCATCTCAACTCTTATGTCAGCAAGCTCTTTCTCGGAATTAGGTTCCAATGCTGCAATAACATTTTTTAGTCTCTCCATCAACTCTTTCAGAAAGTCAAGCTTGAACCCCATTTGTTCCACATCTTCGAAAGTATCCAACATTGATGTCAATTCTTTTCTAGTAAGAGTTTGAGGTGTTTTAGCCATCAATAATGTTGCTGCAATATCCTCCAAGAACATCCCAGTCCTTATCGATTTTAATCGACTAGAGCTCCAAAATTCTCCTCCTTTTGCATAAGCCTCTTCCAACGGAGCAATATACTGGGCCGATACCTCAAAACCATGAAAATTCACTTTCACAGGGGCAAATTTAGCAAAACCGGAATTACCATTATCCATGGTCCTCCGTGTAATTGGGAGAGGCATGCTAGTACCAAATGTTGGTGATGGGGAAGGAAGAGTAGCAGTAGGAGGCATGCTAGGATAGGTCACAACGGTTCCAAATGTTTTCGACGATGGGGAAGAGAAAGTACTACTAGCAGAAGCAGTACCAGGAACTGGAGGGAGAACTCTAGCAGGAACAGTACCAAGAATTGAAGGAAGAACTCTCAACGCAGCATTTTCAATACTATCAGCGGTAAGAGAGACTCCCAAAGCAGGTAGTGAAGTACCTAAAGAGGTAGCTACACCAGTAGCATGTTCACTTGAAGAAGTAGTGGCGCGAGGAGCAGGAGAAGTAGTGGCGCGAGGAGCAGAAGTAGGGGAAGTGGAGTCCAAAATCCCGTTATCAGTAGTGAGATCAAACCCGGAACAAGAAGGAGTAAGAGGAGTACCATCATCCTTCAGGTTCCCTCTTACTGGGGAGGAAGATCTTGTATGAGCATCATCATTCAACTGCTGCAATTGGTAATATTATATGTTAATACATATGTATTTAAAAAAAAAAACTTACGTGATTAGATGCGCTATCTCCATCGCTACCGTAATCAACAATATCAATATAGTCATCATCAGCAACCTCTTCAACATTTTCAATAGTAACTTCCACATGAATGGTTATCATCATTCATGAATGGCTTCAATATTGTCACGGTTATTATCATCATGAATGGCTTCTACATCTGTCGATGTTTCTTCATCACCGTAAACATCACCATTGCAAGAATCACTATCAGACATCTCAGAGGCATCGTTAATGGTATCTTCACTAGCAGCAGTAGAAACAATCTAAAACAAAACGAGAGATAGATGACACATCAGAAAAAAATATATATATATACACATATATGTTATATAAAATACATATACCTTTTTTCTTATCTTTGTTGGTAAAATTGTGCAAGGAGATATCTTCCGTCATCAACACCTTCCTTAACTTCACATTTTTTCTCAAAGAAGGATCAAGTTCAGAATAAGTTGCCCAACAACTTGTGCACTCGCCATAGAAAGCGGTCCGCTACAATAGCCTTGTCGCGAGAGTGCAGGGATAGGCATTGCAGGAAGTTCTTTTGGGGGCCGTAAATAAGAGATGATACAAGTTCTCACATCACTGCAAAGCCGAGGCATAGGTGGCGCCCCTTGATCAAAGCCAAATTGTCGTGATACTCTATAGGGGAGATACCTCTCTACACTGCATACAACACTTTTTGCAGCTTTTGTGGTTTCGATGACAGCAGGTAGCTCACATTTATATGCCCATTGGCGGAAGTTTTCATGAGCTTGACCCTCTCCGGTTTCAGAGTAATACTCATCTGGAGAGCCGAAACCACCTAAAGGGCGTACATAGGGTCTGGTGCAGAACTCATTATGCTTATCCATGACTTCGAATATCGAAGTATTATTCAACTGCCATTTATACCATGCCCACGCTCTATAATTGTGGGAAAACAAAGAAGCATCATATATGTTGGGACGAGGCGCGCATCTTGGAAACCGCTCCCATAGACACATCTGAATGAAGGTAACATCTACAGTCGAACATAGTTTAAATCTTCCCATTGAAAGTCTGGTCTTCTCATGGATAAAATCAAGTCTCCTGTATAATGAGCCAAGATATAGCGGTCCCAATGGAAAACGCGTCCCCTTGGAGAGCTTTATAGCAAGAGGGATGAGCGTTGGAGAGATACCATCTTCAGGAGCCCCAAGAAGCACATACCTAGTCAATTACAACATCAATCAACACAGGTATTTTAAAATAATAATAATAATAATAATAATAATAATAATAATAATAATATATAGTAAATATATATATATATATACCTGGCCAACCATAGTAGAAGAAAACCTACAAATTTATCAGCAGGAGCATTCTCATCCCGAAACAACTTGCACCATGCGTTGAGTCTCACAGGCCTACCTTTCTGCTGCAATAGTGTACAAAATGCTTTTGAATTACTTTCTCTTCATCACTAAGTTCAAGATTCAGAGAGCCAACACTGACATCATCAAAAGCCAAAGGACTGCGATCGCCTAGTATGGGAAGGTGTAGCAATATACTTACATCCTCAAGAGTGACGGTAAATTCCCCCCAGGACATCATCATTGTGTGACTCTAGCTACTCCATCTAGCAAGTACTGCTCGCCACATGTCAGCATTGAATTCTTTAAAATTCAGAATAGGAAGCTTCGTGGTTACTCTCACAGCATCAAGGATTCCAGCGTTTGTAAGATGGCTCTTATAAGCAGGAGTCTTTAATATCAAATTAGTCCATTCCTCCCATCCCTTAATTTCAAAAGGGCGACCGAATTTGAGACGAGACAAAGGAAATTCTCCATGTTCAAAACAAAGTTTCAGAATGCTCTTGGCAAGGATATGATGTCTTTTTTCATGACCTTTAGCCTCGGTCCGAATATACTCATACTCATATTGCTCTGGAGTAGCATCGTGTTTCTTATATTCATTCAAATTTACCCAGAAGGAGTCGTTGCCACTGATGAGTTCATCATTCCAGTCGGTAGGAACTAAAGTTTTGACATCTGAAAACCGCAGCTTCTTGCAAGAAGGTAAAGCAACAACCTTTGATCTAATTTGCTTTTTGCCGATTTGGCTTGGATTCGTTTTCGACGGTGGAAATCCTGGAGATCCAGCACCCAATGTTCTCACCATGATGAAAGAAATCTGCAAAAGGCACCTGAATCAGTCAATTATACCAGATAAGTACTTATACTTACTCTATATATATATGATGATGACTTCTAAAAAAAAAAAAACATTGATAAGAAAAGTTTAAGTCACTGATTGTTGAACCTTTTCATCAAAGAATCATAATTGTGAATATATGTTATCACATGAGTTTTGTAACTAAATATAAGCCAAATCGATTAAAGAAAGCAAACAAAACAGTGGCTTTAACCTATAGTGACAAAAGCAGGAAAACTATACATATAACTAAAGAAACTTTGAATTATGTCTTCTATACTCGTAATTTCCAGAATGGTAATAGCAGAATTAGATATACGAAAGTTTGTTGCTCATAGTGCAATTAAAAAAAAAAAAAGAAAACTAACAAGGAGACACCGATCGATTTAATTCAAAAAAGAGATCAATTCAAACCACAATAATATACCTAATTTCATAGTTATTGAAATAGCAATACTTTTAGTTTTAAAAAAAAATTTTTGATAAAAGGAAGAAACCATAAGAAGCAACGTGGCATGGTCATTGAAATAACAAAAAGAGAATATCAATTCAAATAATAATAACAAGTTGATCGGCTCGCACTGGCGCGTCGAGCATTCTTGATTTGTGACTAACAAATATTTTAGTTATAAAGTTTTTTTTCTCGGTTCTTATGATATATGTGAGTAGATGGTTAGCAAATTCGATATTTGGAGCAGGTCTTATAATTGAAGAATTAATCTGACAAAGTAGAATAGTAGTGTCTTAAAACATGTTTGTAGAAAATAAAAGTTTTTGCAGTTGGTGTCATACTATTTTCCTTTTTTTAGAGTTGTTATCACTTAATTTATCAAATAAAGATAGAAAAATATATTGCAATATAAGAAAAAACCATCATTTCATGAATTTATAAGACTATAATCAATTTTTTTTTTGAAAAATAAGACTATAATCATTCTATTTGAACATGAAATGTATAATAATGCAATTTTTTTAAAAAAATACAATATTGAATTCATGGGATAAATTTACTATTAAAACCACAAATAATTGCGTTCACATTCACCTTTGGTAAAAGACCAAAAAGTAGAGTTATCCATCTCAACATTAACCAAAGTTTAGGGATTTAAAGTAATTTGGTAGGTGGAAAATGACTAAAATGTTTAATAATCTTGTCCCTCATTAACCCAAACATGGGATTAAATAGTAAATTCATAAGTCTGGAGGAAAAAGGAATGATGACAAACTAATTGAGGGTTTAAAGTAATTTGGTCAATGGAAAAAGACTAAAAACTAAAATATTTAGGCTGAAATCTCAAATAAGTCCCCCGAGTTTGCCTTAAATCTCAAATAAGGGTCCCAACTTTTTGGGAAGGCTCAAATAGATTCATTATGTTAATACAATCGGAGCGTGAGTCACACTGTAGAAAAAAATTGTGTGAACAAATAAGAAATTGACATGTGACTTTTGTAATTATGATTTTAGGAAATTAACTAACATAAAATTAAAAATAAAATACAAAATAACTTTTAATTCAGGATTAAAAATAAAAAACACATTAATTACGTTAAAAACCCTTATTAACAGTAGGGTTAAACTTAATTATCTCCCTATCAAATGTCGATGGTACTCTAGTCCAAAATCGAAAAAAAATTACATCCATTATGGTCGAAGTTTGAAGCTAAAAGTAAAAATCAATTTAATAGAATGGACCTATTTGAGCTTTCCCTAAAAGTTGGGGCCCTTATTTGGCCCTTTTTAAAGTTCGGGCCCTTATTTGAGATTTATGGCAAAGTTGGGGGACCTATTTGAGATTTGAGCCAAATATTTAATAATCTAGCCCCTCATTAACCCAAACATGGGATGAAATAGTAAATTCATTGAAGTAATAATGCTAACATTAATAGTACTTTTTGGTAATTAACCAAGTGAGAAAAGACAGAAAAGGACGAAAAACGTTTAAACCAAATACTCCTCATCGATCTTCAAAAGGGGCATTTAGTAATTTCATTGGGTGTTTCAAATAATATGTAGTATATATATATAATGATGATGACTAACGGCATAGCAAATTGACAAAGAAAAGAAGTCTTGAGATCAATAGCAGTAATTCACACTAGCAATAGGAAAAAAAAAAGAAGAGCTTACTGAAATTAGCTTCCTGACTTGAAAAGACCAAGTTCTCAATCCAATAAATTTTACTTTCGTGTTTTTTCCCAACTGCTTAGGGGTCGTTTGGCATCATTTTTGTTTTTTGTTTTTGTTTTTGTTTCGTTTTCGTTTTGTTTTTGTTGCGCTGTCAATTTTTGAAAACAAAAACATGTTTGGATATACATTTTGGTTGTATGTTTTTAAATAAAAAAGTTTTAAGAAAATGGTTAAAAAGCATGTGAGTTACTGTTCATCATTGTGCTTCTGTGTTTTGAAAGTGTTTTGGAAAAACATGAAAACACAAAATTCTTGCTTCCACTTTTTTCCAAAACACTGCTTCTGTTTCCAAAATTTTTGAAAACAGAAACAGCCTGCCAAACATGTTTTCACTGTTTTGTTTCCAAAAACAGAAAATTGGCAATAGAAAACAGGAAACGGAAACGATACCAAAAGAGCTCTTAAAGTTTTGTTTTCTTTTCTTATGATAGTCTTTCAAGCGGCTATCTTTGACTATACATATATAGGGACAATAGCTTAAACCCTAACTATAGGAATTTGAATTGTAATAGATTTCCCTAGGACAATCGAATTTTTCTCTAGGTTTCTTATGCCAATGGGATTTCTTGAATCAAGAATTAATTTTTTCTTCCTTAAAATATATAATACCGAAATCCCAAATTAAATAAGACTTTAAAAAAAATAGAAACTCAAGTCTTAAAACGATACTAAATTAAATTGCTTACACGTATTTAGTATTTAATTGTTAAAAAAAATAATAAATAAATAAAGAATTTTGTACACATTGGCAATAAAATTTTGACATAAAATTATTGCCGCATGATATTGCAAGAAGGTAATTGACATATGTGTTGTAACATGTTATTGTTATTGTTGTGTTATATGAAAAAGCACATCTTAAAATACATCTTAAAAAAAATAATAAAAAAAAACAAAACAAAACAAAACAACTAAGCATCATGCATCCAGGTGCAGAGAGCAAGCATACATTCTTGCAACTCTTACGTGCACTGGGACGTGTAGTGCTAGAGCTTATTTACATCTCCCAGACAGGGGGCAAGAAAAAAAATGATAATAATAATAATAAATATATATATATATTCATGATATGCGCTGCACTTATAATTTATTATAATCATGACTATTATAACATATGCATAAGAATTATTTATACTAAGAATTCTCATGCAGGGGGCAAAATGTTGACACTGCTTTTTGACAGTCACGTGCAGCGTATTAGTAATTGACGATACGATGGGGTTGATATTGGATATGGCAAGGTCCCATGTCAACCCCACCTTTGGGATATGTCGGAGAGTTTGGCTTGGAGGCTGAGACTAGGAGATAGTTGGGGATAAAATCCCAACATTTTCTCACGTGACAGTGATAAACCATCTTTTTAGACATATCCTCCTTGATTACCTCCTTCTTACTATAATTCATGGGATTGACATCTTAAATCAAATCCCACCGTAAATCACTCAGTTGCACCTATTTACTGAAATCTCTCTGATTGACATTATAAATCAATTCCACCGTAAATTGTGGCAGTCAACCATTAATTCATACATATCACGTGTATTAATTAGGGGATTTCGTAATTATTACACGGATGTTCTTTGCTTCTAAAGCTCTCCACTATAAATAGCGGAGACAAGACCATTGAAAAGGACTTTTTTGCTTTCAAGAGAATTGACCCTAAAACTCTGCTCACATCAAACCACCGTAAAAAGCCTACATACAACCACCACACTCTATCTGCTCCGGTCTTCCTCTCCGCCGCCTCCTGCATATCCCTTTACTCTGTTTGTGACGTCTCCTCCACTGCAACAAAAGAACCTATCAACAGAATGTAATTGTCTGGTTGGGGAGGTGAGCAAATAAGTTGCAGCTCTGAAAAACTGCCTTTGTAGCCCCCAAAGACAAAATCAACAGTGCCGTAAATGTCGCAACTCGCAATCCCTTGGACATCCTCGTTTATTTGCACCTTCTCCGGTGAAGATTATGTTCTTCTTTGAACATATTCACCACCAAAATTTCAACAACTCTCCCTTCAAAAATCAAAATCCCCTCCTTGATATGGATTTTATAAGGGAAACCATTGGTAACTGTTGTTGCATGATCTGTACCCTGAACAGCGACCGAAGCATTGAATCGAAGCCTTCTTCATTTGAAAGATTAACAAAAAGAAGACGAAGCTTTAAGAAAGACATGTTTAGGAGTAGTAGGAAAACAGAGCAAGGAAAAACGACCATTCTGAAAAGATTCTTTTGATTTTGATTTCATTGCAATATATATATATGCCCTTGGCCCATTGCTTTTCTATCATGCTTACGAATTCATGTTGATTTATTGTCCAGGGAATCTTCCATTACTAGAAACTCTTTCCCTTTGGTACCTAATAATTCAATTGCTTCAATCCTCCGGATATCACAATCAAAAGAGACAAAGTAAGCATTTTACCCAATTTTCCAATGCCAGCTTCAATATCCTCAAGTTCAAAAAGACTTGAAAGCTGATTAAGTTGATAGTTACATAAGACAGATTTACTAAAATAGGAGATGAAAATAAAGGAGCTGCATTCCAAAAAACTATATAAAACCTCCTTATTGGGCTGCACCGGAATTCAGCTGGGTTCGGACCATATGTGCCTTGGGCTTCTCAAGTCAATTTTGGACAGGTTTGGGTCCGATGAATTTTCTACTTTAGACCTAATATTAGGAAACAAATAGCCCATCCCAATCAATACCTCAATTATTATTATTAGGGACATCAAAATGTAATTCATGAGACTATGCAATTTTCTATAGAATTCTTTTGGGTACAAATACAATTTCTATAGAATTTTAATAAAGTGAATTTCAAGATTGAAATAATCATGAATCATCTTTTCTTTATTCCCTTAATCACTCATATTGTATGCTTTTGAAAATGGACATTTTAGAGATAAACAGTTGCATATCATTGATTGATAATTGTTTATCTCTGCCAATGTCTAACCTAAACTAAACTCAGAAGAATTAGTGGCAAATCCACCATAATAAGGAACTTCAATAGTGGGAATCCAATTATCACCACCAATGAATTCCGTCACCGTATATTGCCTTGCACTTGCTACATCAGCCAAAACCTTGGTCCAACTCACCCTACCCGAAGTATTAGACCCTGGCCCTCGATTCCTAAACTCCACGTACGTAATCAAATCAACCGCAGGCTTATCCCATTGGGCCCACCCTCTCGGATATATGATCGAGTCCAGCCATGACTCCATCACAATTACAGTCGAATAATTGCCCCATGCTCTTCCTAACAAGGCCTTCACTTGCTCTTTCCTTTGGCTAAATTCTGGTGCAACTGTAAATGAACAGTTTTGGAACACATACCCAGAATTTTGATTCATTGAATTTTTGGACTGCGCTGTGAATGTAATTGTATGGTTAGGAAGACGAGCAAAAAAATTAGAGTTTTGAAAAACTGCCTTGGCAGCTCCAAAGACAAAATCAACAGTGCCGTGAATGTTGCAATCCCTATAGAATTGGAATCCTTCTCTTGCATGGAAAGTGTCTTGGTACCCAAGGAACACACAGTTGTATGCAGCTGAGTGATTGGCTTTGTTCATCAATGCTGCTGCCATTCCGTCACTTGGTTTTGCAGAATTCTCGATGGTTAAATGCTTGGCCACAAATCCGTCCCCTCTAACAGCTGTTGAACAAAAACAGAGACATAATATTTATGTCGAAATTTTTTTTAAAAAAAGTTTAAGACAAAAGGTTAGAAACAAACCAACTGTAGCAGTATCGAGTGTCCTAAAGCCACCTGCATGGCTTCGGTTTCCGGTGATTTTGGTTTTGTCAGCGCCGTCGCCGATTAACAATATGTTCTTCTTGTTCGCCGGAATTTGAACGATTTCGTCGTAAACCCCTTCTTTTATATGGATTTTGTAAATGGAGTTGCTGTTGATTGGTGCATTGGCCACTGCTTCAGCGATTGTTGTATAATCTCCAGTACCATCAACAGCCACTGTAGCATTAAAGTCTTCTTCTCCATTAGAAACATAAGTTAGGAGAAGAATTAGAAGAAAATGCATCAAAAAAGACATGTTTACATAATTTTTGCTGTCTTTGAAGTTCAATGTATTAGAATTTGAACCATGAGTCCGTGACTTATATATATATATATATATATATTGAAATTAAGAATTCCGATCACGTGGTTGCCACTATTTCCATTGCTATATCATCTTTCCATTAAATTTCTGAGCATCATAATCAATAATATCATGATAGCTCTATTAATCGACCATGGCATAAAAAATTTGCCACCATTTCCATTAGCACATTATCCAGATTTATTTTTTTTGTGGATTGTCACCGGAAAACAATATCAAAATAGATTGAGGAATCAGGATATTACACGCTATTTTTGTCAAAAAAAAAATAAACAAATAGAGTATTGTCTAGGCATAAGATAGACGTGGAAGGAATAGCTCCACAGCTATGGCTTTCTAGATTAATCAGCACCCTCTAGAGAGTAGAGACATACATTTTGGACTTGAAATTCAGATTCTCATAAAAGAACTGATTAATCAATCAAAATTGAAGTAATTAAATCAAATTACTCCCACCAAGATTTTGTCCATTTTTTTCTCGACAGGGTATATTATTGTTTTCTTTTGAATTTATAATAAAATAGTAAAAAAAGTGAAAGCCCATTAGTTGGGCCTCTTCACCCAAAATTTGCAAAGTGGACATTATATTGCAAAGGAAAGCCTATTAAGCTTTGGGCCTCTGCAGAAAAACTTACCCAGAATCATAAACGTTAAACGTGCAATTTTTATTTTTATATTTTTTTGTTAGAAGAAGAATACACCTTCTGAAGGAAGTTACCGTACGTTATTTATGTTTATATGATTTAAACAGGGCATTTTAAGCTTAATTGCCTCTATAAAACAGAGCATCTTCTCTCTGTTGCAGAGGGTTTTGTTTAGAAGATTCTAGTCTCTGCCTCACTTCTTAAAACCAAAAACCCTAAAAGAACTCACAATATTTCGCCTTTCATTTTCCTTTCAGCCCGCAACCAAAAATGTCTGATTTCGTTCCCAAAGAAGTCGTCCTCCAAATACTTTCATATCTAACTGTTGACACAGTCATCAAGTGTACAGTGGTATGCAAATCATGGTACACCTTGATTACCAGCTCCCGTTTTATCAATGCCCACTTGGCCAAAACCCTAGCCAAACCCATCATCTCCCAACCTATCCTCACTCGTCGGTTCACTGAGTCTCCCAAGAAAGAAGACTACTTTCTTCACTCAAACTCAAATGGGTCTCTTGATACCTACCAAACCATCAACAAGTGCCCACTCAAAGCAAAAAGCTGCAATCTTTTCACAAGGATTGTGGGTACAGTTAATGGCTTAATCTGTCTCTCTGATGATTTCTTTGGGTTTACTTATAGGATTACTTTGTGGAATCCTTTGGTTAGGAGGTCTCTAGAGTTGCCTGTCCCTAATGTTACCTCTGAGGAAGTTGGTCCCTTCTTTTTTGCGCTAGGGTTTGGATTTGATGCCAAGAGCAACGATTACAAAGTTGTCAAGTTGGTTTATCCTGTAGGAGAAGGCACCTTCAAAGAACCCTTTCACTGCAAGGGAAAGCCCCCTAAAGTTGAAGTTTTTTCAGTCAAGGAAAAAAGGTGGAGAATGGTTTGTGGGAAAGTGGTCAAATGTTCTTTTACTGAGATTGGATGGACTCAATGCTTTTTAAATGGAAGGGTGCATTGGATCACATACGAGAAGAAAAGGAGCACCATTGAAACTTCGGTTTTGCTGTTTGACATGGAAGATGAGAAATTTATGAAGATGAAGTTACCTGAATCTTTGGTCGAAGTGAATCCAAGGCAGTTGTCCATTTCGGTGAACAGGGGTATGTTAACTGTGTTTCATTATTACTCTAGTGAACCAAATTCTATTTCTAATAGATGTTGTGATATTTGGGAGAGGACACAATATGGGGATGTGAAATCATGGACCAAGCTGTATACTATTGATCATGTGTTAGGGACAGCAGGAAGGGTTTTCGGATTGACCCAAACTGGTGAGGTGTTATTGGCAGCGGCTGATAGGAGTCAGCGTGGGTACGAGAATTTTGATGCATTTCTTAGTTGCTTGGAAGCAACGAGCGGGGATATGGTTTTATATGATCCCAAAGGCAGACAGACTACCCATGGTGTTCAACCAAAAGGTGCTATTGATGCCTTTTATGCTGGGGATTACATAGAGAGCTTGGTTTTTCTAAACAAAGAGAGCGGTGCTGCATCTTATGAAGAGAAACACAAGTAATTTATTGCATACTATCTAGCTTAATTAATTTAGAGTTGTTAAAGAATATATATTGTTTATTGTTTATTTGTTTTTGAAGCTGCTTTCTATTAATTTATCTCTTCATAGTTCATACTAGTATATACTATATTGTTTTCCAAGCTTTAAAGTTGTCATGATCATCTGCACATCTTTCATTCTTTAGAGTTATATATATCAATGCAAAAATCTGAGATTTGGTTTGTTGCCTGTTCTGCATATATAATAATTCTCTGTAGTTTAAGTCAAAATTACTAAGTCCAATGTTTCTTTCCTTGTTGTTATTCCTCCTCAGTTTACATGGTAATTATATATCCCTACCTTGTGATTATTGATAACAGGTCTATCAACTCAGAGTCTGGGGGAAGCGTCGAACCTGATATGGAGCAAATTTGGTTAATGATGGGTTTATGCAGCAGTAATGATGCTGATGAAGAAGAGAGAGAGCACAATTCATATGTTAGACAAAGAATGTAAGTATACCTTGTGTACTTGCTCTTGCCATATAGATAAAAGGTGAAACCTACATAATCTTTCTATCTGTGCTCATTTGTTTGGGATTTTGTAGCTTAGCCTAGCCCATAGCTTATATTTATATGAATTAAGAAACATACTTAGAAACACCTTTTTCTAATTTCATAGTCATATATGCATGCTGTGCCTTGTTATCAATTTCTTCGCTAGAAGTCTAGAACTAGTATCTGTAAAATGCTTAATTGATATGTTGGTAAACACTGTCTTTTTGGCATTACGAAACTTGGTAGTCATGTATAATCTATTTACAAATGCTGTTGTCTTCACATGCTTAAGTAGTTAAAAATTAAAATGCATATCGTGATCCCATGCATGTGTGGCATTCATTTATCAGACTTGATGCTACTTTTCTGGTCTGTTTACATTCAATTTCTAAGTTGGTAGATTTCCATGTTTTCTGCTTGACAACCTTTATATTTCTAATTTCTTCTTTGACATCCCAAATTACTACTATTTATTATTGTAATTTATAGCAAGAATTTTGTTCATTTAACAGTATAATTAAGTCTATGGCTTATGAATCTTAGCATTGTTGTGGAATGGCAACAGGATGCCTTTGAAAGAACTTTTGTTTAATTAAATATTTAAAAGAACTTTTTCTTGATGCAGTATGTTTCAGAGAATGGTCCAGTTTGACTACCAGATGAAATTGAGGAATCCAAATTGAGGAGTCTTGAGCTTCCCCATGCAAGTCTTGGATTGGATGCTGCTTGTTTTGCTACAAGTAAGAAGGTGGTAGATATTTATTATGGAATATATATATATATATGTACTAATCAAGGATTTTAGGCTTATGAGTTGAACTTGGTAAATGCTTTTTAATCATCTGTTTAGTTGAAGATGTATTGGCTAATAGGCAATATAGCTCATTTGAACCATGTTGTTTGAGCTGTTGCCATTGGATTTTTATCGGCCCTTTTTGTTTCCCCTCAACAATTTAATGATGCTGTTACTTGCTAGAATATATTTCTTCTAGCTTGCAATTTCCCAAAAAAAAAAAAAAGATGAAAATGTTATCATTGCAGGGTTGTTTGATTTAGTTGGTACTTAGAAAGTTAGGTAATCTCAATCTATCCCATTTCTTATGATACTATGAATTTTTTTTTTAGAAAAAAAAATTAAAGTAAATTGGGTTGGATCGGATAAAAGTAAATTGGGTTGGGCATTGCTTACTTTTGGGCTTTTGATATTTGGGGTGTTCGTTGGGTCAATTAAAGAGGAAGAAAACGGACGTTTGACGAGAGAAGAAAAGGTCAAACGGGACACATCAACGGAAACGCGCCGTGCCGCCACTATGGTTTAACTTTACGATCACCCCAAAAAAAAATTAAATGAAATGAAAGCTCACTCATAAAGTCATAAGTTAATAATTACATGAAACACAGAGATGTTTACTAAAATGAAAAATGAAAGAGAAAGAAATACTGATCATGATGAGCGCCATTACAACTCTGGTTTTTTGCATTTTTTTCCTTTCTTCTCTTCAAACTTATAACGTCACCTTTAACGTGGACAACAAAATCTCAGTCACCTTTAACGTCAATTCTAACGGCAAAAGACAAATTTGTTTGTTTGTTTTGGTAGAGATAAAAACTTTTGCCGTTAGCATTGACGTTATTAGGTGATTGATTTGGATTTTTTTTTTTGCTATGAAAATGATAATAAGGCGTCTAAGGTTATGTTTGGTTCGTGGTATCTTAGGTATCATGGGAATGTCATTCACACTACTTTCCTAGGAATGTTATTTTAGTGGGAAAGTATAATTTTTTATTTTTGTGGGAATATGATTATCATGTTTGGTTAACATGGGAAAATTAATAAATTTTGAGAATATAAGAGAAAGACAAGAGACAAAGAGTAACACTTTCCTGGGAAAGTGAACTTTCCCACCCTTTTAGATGGGAATGACATTTCCACCTAAAACTAGATTCCTCCAACCAAACATGGGAAAGTTATTTTCTCTATCTAACTTACCACACTTCCCCACTACTTTTCACGAACCAAACGCAACTAAATAATAAAAACTGATAAAAACATCAAGTTTATGATGAGTTACAAACAATAATTAACCCCATGGAAACAGCCACCATCTCAATTAAGTTGACTTTTAAAGATAAAAAAATGATGAATAATGAAGATTAGATCATGGGTACTTTAAACTCATTAAATTGGTAACTATCCCACTTATAATGGGTTTTTAATTCAATTAATTGACCTCAACCTCGTTAATCGTTCCATAACCTCTTCTCAATTCTCATTATTAATTCTAATTAGGAGTATTATTCCCCCTCTCTCCCTTTTCTAATGAAAAAACAAAAAAGACCCTTTTCTTATGCTAGAGTATAGTATTCATTGGGACATGCATCCTTTGATGTAGGACCTAAAATCTGAACCCAAGTTTGCAGGAGTTCACACGAGACGAGACTGCAAAACAAAGAATTAACCTAATAGGAACTTATTTATGGGTTACATTAACTTGTAAAAGTTGGAAAATCAAGAAGATAATCTATGAATGTTATCCTCAAATATGGGAAAGTTAAGAGAGAGATAAATGGGTATTTGATGATAATGATGCAGCCCCCGAAAACTGATTGGTAATTGTTCACTAATTAATGATCATCATAATTTAAACCCATGAAAAATTGTGTTACTCTCACAAAACCCAATATAATTCATCCCCCTTCCGGCCATTTATATATAAATTCTAAAATACCCATTTTTTGTTCCTCATTCCCATCCTCTCTTTTATCTTTGATTCTTCATCGTTTTTCTCTCCTTAGGCTTTCAATGGATTCTTCTACTCATCATCATCTCAATTTTCCAAAGTTGGAGAGCGAGCCATTTGAATTTGAAAACTTCAACTTTGAAACCCAATTTGGAAAGTAAGATTTGTGCATTATGTTACTCTTCTCTACAAATTGCTTCTAACTTACTGATTTTCAAAAATGGGTCCTGATTTTTTTTTTTTGTCTATATGCAGTGCTTTAAAAAGGCCGGTTTTTGATGTGGAGAGTTGTTTTGATAACTTGAATAATTACAACTTCAATTCATCGTTTGAAATGCCTAGCAAAACAACTTACACAGATCAGTTCCTTGATTTTAAGGATTTGATCGATGAATTTGCCCTGTTTGACAACAATTCTAGTACTTGTGCTACTTTGCCATCACCGAATGAAGATATGTTGGTTGACACAAAGCCAAAGCCAGTAGTTAAGACAGAAGTTGATTCTTTTGAGCTTTACTGTACTGGTAATGTTACTACTACTTATATTGATGATGGCAATTCAAGCAATGGATTGGCTTTGACTGTCAAAAGAGAGTATGGAGAAGTTTCTGATGGGGAAATTAGAAGCATTTGTGGAAGGAAGAGAACAACTCCATTGGAGTTGGAGGAGATTCAGAAGTTTTTCAATTTCCCCATTTCCCAAGCTGCCAAGGAATTGAATGTTGGGCTGACTGTTCTGAAGAAGAGATGCCGCGAACTCAAAATCATGCGATGGCCTCACAGGAAGATTAAAAGCTTGAAGGCCCTAATTGACAATGTCAAGGTATATCTCTATATATATTGTCTTGTTATTGCATGCAGATATTTATAGTCAAAATTCTAAATTTGTCTACACATTAACAACCCAAATATGCATGCTTGAGTCCACCACTATATTGGGAATTGATGATTGTGAAACCTTTGAGATCAGAATTCAAGTTGTTTTCTTTCAATTGTTCATGAGTTTAAGAAAGCCTACTTTTGGGATCATGTCACTATGTCACCATCCACCCAGAAAGTGTTACTAGTTATTTTGTTGACTTAAGCAAGCAAATTTAAGGCTAAAATAGTGATATCACAGTCGCTAACATGACATGAAATGGACATGGACTTAAGAAAAACACATGGCTAATCTTGCTCCTTGGCATTAGAGAGAGTGATGGAGCCAACTGACCAAACTCTTCTTATAGCTAAGTTTAGCATCAGAGTCAAAAGGTAATGGGAAACCCCATTAGGCTGAAACTTTGTGGTATAGAATACTTGACATTAATTTCACCTAATTTTTATCATTTATATAGCAAAATGAAGAATTGTCTGCAATTATTGTGTTCATAATGTTTTGGACAAGTAAAATGGGAATCCCATTTCTAGACGTTACTATACTAATTTTGCTTTTGTATTAGGAGCTTGGTTTGACTGATGAAATATTGATGTTGGAGGAGCATAAGAAGATGCTTGAGAAGCTGCCAGATATGGAATTGACCGAGAGAACAAAGAGGCTAAGGCAGGCTTGTTTCAAAGCCAATTACAAGAAAAGAAGGTCCCTTGCCATTTGTTGTTGACCGCAATTCTCCTTTCGGTTTTGTTTCTTTTGGTCATATATGATATAGTCATTAACAGCTAGCTAGGTATATTGTAGAAATTAATGATCAAAATGTTCATTGATCAAAATCCTTATACTGGATTTACATTTACTTGATATATATATAATAGAAGGATCATCAATTGGTACTACTCTCAGAATATTACTTATTTACAATAGAAACATGACAGACTTTGATCAAGCATTCAATTCTATCAGATGGTTGAGATTAAATTTTCCATCTCATTTATCAGGGAACAAGTGGAGCCTGGATAAAAAAAACTGATCCAATGGGTTTTGCCCAATGAAAAACCATTAGATCCATAAACATAGTATGCTGCTGAATTAGACTCTAAATTATTCCTTATTTCATACTCATAAGAGATCCAACAGACTAAAAATACCTTGAAATTCTGGTTTTTTCCCCTATACAAAAAGTTATAACTGATGTTGCTCATAGATCAGACGGTGGCAATTGCATTCAAGAGGCCTTTTTCTTGACTTTCTCTTGCCCACGCCTCCATGGGACCACTTGCTTAAAGCTTTCATAAATGCTTGCCTGCAGTTATATGTCTTGTATGATTAGAAGATTCAATAGCCTAAATTATACACATAAATTCTTGTAATTTTCACTCAGTAAGGACACTTGAAAAGTCAGGGAAATATTGATATAGATATAGATTTGTACACATATATACATACATTTATTAAAGTTTTCCCTATTCCTTTTTCCTGGGGATTCTGGCACCAAAACTGAAGGCTCATTAATTTGGTAGATAACTGTAGTAGAAGAATGTGAATAGCAATAGCAACTTCACATGTAATCATTAACAATCTAGGTAAAGATTTTCTAAATCTATCCTTATGCATGTTACTAGAAGATTTTTTCATTATTGATCATAAGATCACTCTTTTGGAGCTTTGGTTTCACAGTAAAATGAGTAAAGATGAGCAGAAGTCTTCTCCCCCTAAAAATGGAACTTAAAACAGAAAATTTGGGTTCTGTATTCTGATATGCAACTGCAAGTAAAGAAGAAAACAGAGAATAATGTTGGTTTTAGGCCTAAATCCTAATTACATTAAGCTGAAAATTAATGGAAAGAACAGTTAGAAACTATAGCAGAAGGGAAGCTTACTGAAAAACTGGCTTTGGTACTTACAAAGACATGTGACCTTGCTTGAGAAACACTCAATAGGCTGCCTTTCCTCCTAACCCTTGTGATCTTCACCTGTGTATCACTACCACCGTTGCCGCCGCCGCTGCCGCCGCCATTAGTATCAGAACCATCCACAACTGAAATAGAGGAAAGGTCAAAACTTCCCTGAACAACTCTGCCAGGCTTTCTGAAACTCCCCCACCTACTCGATCCAAACAGAACTTTCCTGTTGTTGTTGTTGTCGGGGCTCCTAAAAGAACCTCCTTTTCTGAACGAAAACGTGTAAGAAACAGACCGACTCGCATGATCAGGACCGTCTAAGACGGTTGTCGGAGATGGCATGTTGGCAACCTTAGCCTCAGCTAACAGCCTCGGAGGCAGTTCCAAGCATCTTGGAGTAGAAATATCACTTCCAGCTGGACATGGCAGCCTAGGCTTGCCTGGCGCTTCTTCCCACTGGAACGGAATCGAAACAGAGGAATGGATCGGCGACGTCGTGACCCCCGGCACCGGCGACTCTTTTGCTTTACTCGGAAATGAATATAGTGAAAGCTTTGGCGTATTATTATAAGCTGTTTCTTCAAAGTACTCTGCTTCTGACCCCATGCAAACTCGACTGTAAAATATATCAGATTCCTTATTCCTTCACCGTTTTTGTCTTCTTTTATAGATTTAGGAAAATGGGGTTTCAAATTTTATGAAGAAACAAATCAATGTGAAGAAATCACTGCAAATTGTGCAAACAAAGAGCAAACGCTCCTGGCGCTTCTTATTCACGAGAAATGGCTAGTTTTCTCACCCATTTGCCGTTAGTATATGTTGAAGAAACGAATTTAAGTTCACGAAATTGCCCCTAAGGGTCCCCCTACCTTTTAGAAGAATCCTTTGAGTTTTGATTGGTGGAAACTGGAAAGTGACAAATATCAACAGTCTTACAGATTAGATTAGTAAGAATTATTACTCCTAAAGATCCAACTTTTTGAAAAGTCACACTAGCTGTTAGGTTTGATTTCCTTGTTGTCAAGTTAAGTACAACATCCAAACGGTCCAAAAAAACGCCCCTTGATTTAATTAATCAAAACCCAGTTGTTTAATCACGGAATTAAGCCGGCAAGTTTAATATTCAAGCCTACTTTATACTTATATCTAGCAAAAATACAAGTGAAAACTTAAAAGGCTTTCTAGATTAAAATTGTATTTATCCATGAAATTGACTATACAAGAAAGGTTATCATGTCATTACGACGACTAACTATATCTAAGCAAAAATAAATAAAGGTACATTTTATTATAAAGATGTATTTTATACCAATTCTAAATCTACTAATTAAATCCGAGTCAAAAGCTAGGTAGCTGTAGAAAAGAGCCGAATATTTTGAATAGTAGTCCTAAACTAATTTTCCTATAGCTATATAGGTAAACAGAGAAGATGAGAAATGGAGTTAAGACTTATAAGGCTTCACAGTTATATATGACGGCGACTTTACTGCGTTAAAGCATAAATTTTCAAGACTTACCTAACAACAGTGCATCAAAACTATGACTATATATGAACTTAAAGAAAAACACCCATTTCGTGGTGGACTGAAATATTAACAGTGTGTTTGAATAAACTTTTTCAGGGATCAGTAGGATGGGAAAGAAGAGTTTTTTAAAGGAAAAGAAGGGAAGGACCAATCCTTATTTGGATTGTTTAATATATAAAAAGTAAGGAACATGAGGGATCACCTAACATTTAATAAATAAAAACTTTGTTGGTTCTTGTTGGTACTCCAAATTGGAGTACCAAAAAAGGTGGATTTATGTGTTTGGATAAATTTTTTGAGGGATTAGTAAAGGACATGATAGGATGGGAAAGGAGGGGAAAGGAAGGGAAGGACCAATCATTGTTTGGATTGTTTAAAATATAAAAAGTAAGGAACATGAGGGATCACCTAATATTTAATAAATAAAAACTTTGTTGGTCCTTGTTGGTACTCCAAATTGAAGTACCAAAAAAGGTGGACTTATAAGGATCAGGAAGGACCAAAATTGGTCCTCCAAAACCCATGGACCAAATCTAATTTCCAATCCAAACATGGGTCACTAATTAAAAGGACCTCCCGTCCCGTCCCGTCCCTTACTGGTCCCTCAATCCAAACAGACTGATAAGGATCAAGAAGGACCAAAATTGATCCTTCAAAACCATGGACCAAATCTAATTTCCAATCCAAACATGGGTCACTAACTAAAAGAACCTCCCATCCCGTCCCGTCCCTTACTGGTCCCTCAATCCAAACACACTGTAAGTAATTACTTTGTGTTTATATATTGCACCATGATAATTAAGTTTACTAAGATTGTCATGTTTCTAATTAATGACATTAAATATTACTACTTGATTAGTTTGATAAAAAGCTTAATCCTAACATAAATGAGTCTGCAGAAATTTGGGGTCCAATCTTGGGTGTCATATATCCTCCATAAGGTCAGTATGAACAGGAACAGCATTCTCAGGCGGTGGTTAAGGTTCACTGTTAGCTAATATAGCAACATTGTAATCTGTCAAGCATTAAAGCTACCAAAAAATGAAGAATTTGGATCCTCGACTCTGTTTTTTTGCAGCTACTAAAAAGAGAAGATGTATTTTTCTCTGGATCCAGCTAAAAGTTCACTGTCAATAGACACTTACAAAATTATTGCTTTCTTACCAGGCTCGTGGACCGACTGCTGCTCGAATAAGATTAACTTGTAAATATACGAGAAAAAATTCTTCTAAGCTCACGTGCCTATTATTTCAAAGTTTCATGTTGGTTTAAAGGGCAATTTCTTCATTTTGTCATAGAGGCTGACATACCACTTCCCTATTACTTGGAGGTGGGGGAAACTTTTAATGGCTAAAAGACCCCAAATCGGCCAATGCAACCACTTGTAATTGTAACATGCATGATCGATGCAGAAAAGGGGAAGGAAGACGTTGAAATGCAAGCAAAAAAGAATTAAGGTTTCAAACGTGACTGAGACACGCAAGCCTTTTCCGACTATGATCATTCCTAACTGCTCGATGAAAAGGGCTACAACAGCAACTTGCTATATCTCAACTTTGGGTCACATCTTATTTGTATTTTAGTATAAGCATGGCATATAATGTATGGGTCCCTATTGAGGAGAAATAACAAATCAGAAGATTCAATGCGTCATGGCAAAAATTCAGTATTATTCATTTCTTATATCCAATCACATTATTAGGTTGAATGTTGGCCTCATATATGAATTTAGAAAATTTGGGAAATGAAGAAATAGAATGAAGTTGCACGCACTCCTTCAACATATTAATGTTAAGAATTAGACCCAAATCACCAAAAATTTTCAATAATTAGAGGACAAATTGGTTTAATTCTTATGCCTCAAGCATGGTCTTTGGGAGGTTGTTGCGTGCATTTAATGTGTGTTAATGGTAGAAATAAGATGATTGGATTTTATGTCAATATTAGGTGTGGATTCTTACTCAAGCTTGTGATTGGCAATTTTCCATGTAAGCAAAAAATGGCAAAGATCTCAAATTTTTTTATTCAACCCCCTAAGTCTGCAGATCTCTCAGCAGCCTTTCTTTTCACGTGGAATTGTCTCCATTTATAGGATATATTGAAGCTGAATACACTGGTGATTACAGATGAGTGGTCATGTTCCGAACAACTTCTATGTTGCTTCATCCACATGGTAATTTATTGGCCAAATTATAACTGCATCATGGTTCAATCAATCAATAGTGTAAACACACAATCGATCTTCACGGAAGCTGGTAAAATGGGGAGTTAATACATAGTTAAGATTTTCATTTTTCTTGATATTTTGGGATAGGGAATCAATTTGTTTCTATTCGATGATCGAGCAAAATGAAAGCATACACCAATCACTTGAATCAAATTTTTGTGTGTCGACTTTAGTTAAGTTTTCATTTCCTAAAGTATAGTATGGTGGATATTGAAGGTTTGGGGTTCGAGTCATGTCAATGGTTCTCGTTGGTGGGTGATTTGATATCACTGTAAGTCCTCTTTGAGACCTGTGACATGCCCTGGCCCTGGACTGAGACAGCCTCCCCTCACCGAAACTTTTTTAGCAAAAAAAAAAAAGTATGGTGGATATCTAGTCCTTTATCTTCCTTTTGGTTTATTCTTCAATTAAACCAAGTACCAACCCCTTAAGATTATTAAGTGAGAATTTATCTGGTAAATCAACGATTGCACTAATATGAAAATAAATGTTAGACCTATTGAATTTTATTCCATTTGCCCATTGTTTCCACCATTTTGTTCCTTTTATAATGTATATGTATATATTTAGACTTAAAGTTTGGAAGAAGTTTTCAACTAATTAACTTGAGAATAGCCATAGCATTGAATGATTAGAAATGCACAATCATCATCTTTGGGGCTACAATCCTTAATGCCCCCAAACAACAAGCAAGATACACACACAAAAGTACACTTATATTTGAAGTAAATGGTTCCTTTGGTATAAAGTAGGTACATCATCAATTCAATAAGACTAATAAAATTGATCAATGTCTTCACCAATTTGCACCATTTTTAAAATGTGTAGATCCATTTATTACAAGTTACAACTACCGTACTGGATTGTCTCCTGTCCTGTCTGTGTTGATTAGAAATGTTTGGGCCTATAAATCTTCCAATTCGTCGGTGGATGATCTAAGTGTCCATAAATTCATTCAACTTTTCTACTTATCCAAGAAAAGCAAAAGAAATTGGACCCAACCTTAAGAAACTCTTTGGCCCATAAGCATTTTAGAAGCATATATCCAGCTAAGAAAAGCCTTCTATTTTTTTTTTTTTTTTGAAGAAAAGAAAAGCCTTGTATTAATAAAAGCACTATATTATGCAAAAAGAAGATGACCTTTTTCTTTTTTTTTTATTTTGGTTTCTAGATCTTTTTAGTTAGGTGAGAGATACAAATGCATCGTCCACAAATTTGTAAAGTTATGAAATTAATCAAAAGCAATGCCATTTGAAAGTGGACGAACATCAAGATTGCCTGTCAAAGGAGGAAAGGAATTTGGGGATTTTTCAGACTACTACGTGACATTGACATTCATTCCCCCAAAAATAAAAGACATTGATTGAAGATATGATTGGGATTTGGGAATTAAACTTTTTTAAAGATAAGATTGCATCATATTTACATCATTCAGATAATTTGAAATGGGAAAAAAATGTAAAATTTCAAACCCATAATTTTTCAGTATGTTGGTAACTATTAAAAGGAATTTGTATATACAAAAATTCGATAATATATATGTAGAATCAATCATAACATCCATTTTTATTTGAGATTCATTCACCTTGGTATATACTATAGGACTTGGGATATATACTATATTGAATTGACTACCTCCTAAAATGTACCATTCCCTCACAAGCCAATGTTCCTTCAAGATCACCAATGATTCGAGCAATTCGAACTTCCAGACCTCTTTGAACTTCCTGGAACAGAGATCTGATGTTATCAGAAAAGCGTTTCATGTCAAATGTTGCTGCCTTGTCCAGTTCCACCCCTGTAAACCCAGAAGATATTTTGGATTGAACTTCCATTAACTTTTGACCTGTTGCAACCATGTATCTCTGCAACTGGAATGTCTCTTCTAGGAAATGCTCCAGGGTTCGAGTCCCAGCTCCTTTTGTCTTTTTACTGCTACTGTCTCCTAATTGGCTCGTGTCTAGATCATTGTCATGCTGAAAAATTGTAGGTAAAAAAGATGATATAAGAACATGTTCCAAAACTTTGCATTATATATTGGAAGAATGTAAAAAGTTGTAGGAATTAATTAGTCTCAAGCTTACCATCCTCTTACAGAGATCATCAGTCTTCCCTTGAAGGGATTGGTAGCGGCTGACTTGTTTATTAAGCAAAGATATCAGCATTAAAAACCCTTTCATCCCATTAATGTCGTCGCCTTCGATATCATTTCCACTTTCTTGCTTTCCTGTTAATCTCTCAACCATAAGAAGTTGCTGCTTCAGCCTTTTGATTTTGTAAGAAACTCCAAGGGCTTGAAGATCCATTCTCCATGGGGTGCTTTTGGTTTTACTATTACTCAAGGACTTGTCACTGGGATTGACATCAGCTGGAGAACCATTAGTTTCTTTATGAATTGGACTTGGATTGGAAATTTCCTTCTCATCTTCAAACTCCTTTTCAGGTGATTGAACTATCAATCTGATGGTTTTGGACTCATTGTAAGGTGGAATTACCTCTTCTTGAGACTTGTCTACAAAACTTGATTTTGTTTCTTGCTGCTCCTTCTGATCAGTTGACTTTTTGGTTATAATCTTGACTTTGGGCCAAAAGGAATCATGTGTTAATGCTGGATCATGATGATGCAGAGATATACTAGAATTTAATATGTTGGGGGTGGTCTTCTGACAACCCATGAGAGGCTTTAATTGTGATCCAAATTGCTCCTTCAAGGAATCCAATTCTTCTTCTCTCTCCATAAGCAATGCCTCCAATTTCATATTGTCTTGTCTGAGCTGTGTTACATCCTGGTTTAGTCCTTCAACATGGGACTGCAACCGCTTTGATTCTAGTTCCATGCTCAGCAGCCGCCATCGAAATGCTTCTAACTTCTCATCTTTCAGTCTCATTTGTTCTGCAAAAGCATCCAGTTCTAAATGATGCCTTTTCTCAATTACAGTTGCATATTTTTCTGCTTCTGCTCTTACCCAACTTTCCAACCTTTTGACATCAGCTGTCACTACTTCAAATTCAAGGACATATAAATAAATAAGAACACAAATCAAATTTAATAAAGAACTGGCATAACATAAGTCATAAAGCATTCCTACATTCATACACAATGCAAGCCATAAAGAAAATGTGTTATATATTGAAATCAAGAGAATAATGGAGAAATTGTTCTCACCCAAATCCTCTTTTTCTTCTGGAGAAGGAGAAAAGGCTTCTGGGATTGTTTTCGATTCTGAATAGTCATAGTCAAAACCAAGATCAGTGGGCTGTGATCTTGTTTTGCCAGAATTTGAGACTTCTTTGAGACCAGATGAAACTTCCATTTTTGCACTTGTTTGGTTGGAAAACATGTTCTTCAATGAATGTCTCTCATGTCTAGACTCAGAAACAGCCCTCCATCTTTCTGTTTCTAATTCAGCTTGCTTCTTCTTTGCCTTTGATACTTTAACCTCCTTCATCAGCATTTGCTTCTCTGCTGTATCCAACTTAGATTTCCTCAACATTGCAGATAAAATCTTATCTTTCTGCTCCAAATCCTTGCGCATTTTGGTCATTTCTATGGACAGTTTTTGTGCCAATAAAACAGACTCTTCCTTTTGCTCTAAAACTGAATCAAGCTCCATCTTTGTAGCTTCAACTTGCCTAAAAGCTCTCCCCATTTCTGCTTCAAGTTGCCTTTGATTTGACACAATCTCAATAAATGCAGTTTTGTGCTTCCAAAGCTCAGTAGAATGCTCCTGGGCTTCACGTTTTGCAGTTTCTCTCAATTCTTCAACAATACTTTCCAAATTCATAACCTTTTCTTCTAATTCCTTTCCCTTCTGTTCCATTTCTTCAATCACCTTATCCTTAGACTCCATTTCATTCAATTTGTTATTCAAATCAGCAATTTCTTCTTCTTTCTTCTTCCCAAAGACTCTCAGTTCATGTATGAGGGCTCCAATTTGCTGCCTTAGTCTCTTCCTTTCAATCAACCATCCTTGCTCTTGAGATGCAAAGATCCCAACAACTTTCTCATTTGCTTTTGCATCTTCATGTCTCCTTTTTTTCAACTCTTCAATCTCTTTCTCAGCAGCCTGCAGCTTTTGCAGAAGCTCAGACTTTTCTAGGTTGGCTTCTTCTCTCTGGATCCTCCATACAAGCAAACCCAAAAGCTGAGCACTTCCTTGAAGCATTTTCTCCTTGAATTCAGACCATCTCTCATCTTCTTTCTCGGGTCCTGTTAGAAGTCTGAGAGCAAAAAAAGCACAAGAAACACCAAAATACATTGGGTACAAGCTGTCACATTTCTCTTCTGAGATTATCAGATATGAACCAGAGATTCTTCTCTTCTCTTCCATTTTCTTCAATCACCTTTGGAAATGGTGGGTAATGAAAAAAAAGTTAGAAACCAAATCGAGAGGTGAAATCAATGAGCAAGAAGAAAGAAATTAGGAAACTGAAATTCCATCCAGGCATTCTCTGTTTCAACTAGACATGACTCCCACCAAAGAAAATCACTTTTTATACATTTTAGACACAAATTATTATGAAGAATTACTAATAAAAGAGAAACAGAAATTTACGCTAGTCTAGTACAAATAATTGAACTCAAAAAGCATTACAATAATGGAGGAACAATAGTACCCTACAGCCTACACATAGTTAGCACTCACAAAAAAAGAAAAAAAAAAAACTTGTAAAACTGTTGAATCCATGACAAAAATAATGAAAAACTTACAAGAACAAAAGGTTGAAAATTTAGGCTAATTTCTTCAAACTCAAACAAGGGGTTTGTTTGTTTGTTGTTGTTAACCTAGAAAGACCAGCTTTGGTTCTCTTCCTCCATGAAGATCTTTTGAGGAACTGTCACAAATTCACAACCCAAACTGCAGAAAACTTTGGTTTGGAAATTATATCCATTATAAATGATCAGGGAAATACAAAGAAGTATGAGTTTTTTTTTCAAACACGTGTATAAAGTCTGCCAAAATCAGTTAAAAAGGGAAATCATTTTACAGAATGAAAGAAAGAGTTTGTGTTCCCTGGTTTTCAGTGAAAAGACTCACACTTTCTGATAAAAACCCCACTTGCCTTTCTTTCCCCACCATCAATTTTTTTTTTAATCTTTTCAGCTACAAATCCTTCTTCAGCTCTGGTAATGGTGATTACTGAGTCATGACTCAAATGGGAAGCAAGAAAACTTGATTCCTGGGTGGCTTGTCACCACTCACTAGTACTATGACAAGGAAAAAGAGTTAGAAGAAGATAAATAAATACTATATCTTGATTGAAAATTTAGAATCTTGAAAATATTTTATTGTTTCCAGAGTGTCTTTCTCTTTAATTATTGTTTGAAACTGTAATGAAAAGAATAATTAGCTTAAAAAATGTAAAAACTGTCCAAAAGTTTTAACTTTTTTTTCCCTATATGGTATTCAAGAAAGGAATATTGCTGTTAAAAGACAACAAAAAAATAGATATTATAGAAGTACTTTTCAGTTCAGTTATTTTATTATCATCATAGTAGTAGTCATAGAATGATAATGTCCTTAATTAGTCCAAAAGAGAATTACTAATAAAATGAAATAACATATTTTCATTTTCGTTTTCATTTTCAATAATTTAGGACCATATGAAAGAGATATTGTGCGACTTTGGATTACAACTCTTACCAACCTATAATAAATCAGTTTCAATAACTTTGGATTATATAAAACAAATATAAAAAAGATTTAAGTATTTTATCCTTGGACCACATTATCAAATTATGTACTATTATTACAAGTTTTACCATTATATATTTCACACCTACTACAACTATTAAACAAATTAAATTCTTTGACCCATTGCATCTAACATTCAAAACTCATAAAATTAGTGCCAAAATGGGGAAAAGGGTCAAAAAAAGAAGAAGAAGAGAAACCCATTTTGACATTATTTTCATCTCAATTGCTTAAAAAACCCAATGAAATTTGGTCATGAAAGAAAGAAATAAGATTTTGCAACCAATTCCAAAGATATAATATAAGCTCCTATAGTAGGCAAAAAAAAAAAAAAAAACTAGTGGTGGTGGAAGAGGAATTGGAATTTTGTGAAAGCAAAGAGGGGAAAACAATGAAGAATGAATCCGGATTAGTCAGGGCAAAGGCCTTGATACCCGATGAGATAAAAAAAAAATTGTACTTTTTCAAGTTCATAGCCGTCATGATGAAGCCACCTAAGAAGTTAAATTCTTCATGAATATTCATGGGTCCATGGCTATAAAACCCTTTCAATTTGCTTCCTTGGTTGAGACCTGTAAAGCAGGAACTTGTTGAGGAAAGCTTATGCAAATCCATTGTACTAAATCTTATTTTCTCTTAAGAATATGGCCACTCCATAATAAGAATAATAATATAATAAATTTTTTAAAAAGCCGCCCCAAGATCTGCTCTTGGAAATTGGCCTTTAAACAATTACTACTAAATTCAATTGATTATACTGAAAGCAATCGATTAAATTTAAGGGAAAAAAAAGAAGAACAAAGGAAGGGGGGTTTTGAAGCAGATCCCACCGTGGATTTTGGTATAATTAATCAAAGCTGAATGTGGATCCCTCCTGTTTGAAATGACGTGTACTAATTTTGTGATACATTATTATTCTCAATAATTGGTCCCAGAATATGAACTCTTATTCAATCAACCAACCATGAAGTCATGAACCAACCTCGTAAAAATTAGAAAAAAAGAAAGAGTAGAAAATGTCAATTACTTGACTTGTTCCCAATGCCCATTATGAAACATATCATGTTCCTCCTATAGTAGAAAATGGTAACGAAAAGCAAATGGGCAGCTGCTGTGTAATGAAAAACTTTTGTTTTGTTGGGAAAAGGAATGAAAATGGAGACTTGACGACGGTGAAGACAGTCGATTTTGCCGTTTAGATTTAAGACAATGGGGTTGAAGGTCAAAAGTTTGTTAAGTGGGGTTTTTGTTTCGAACTTCTGAAAAAATCAACTGAAAAATGGTAGCAGCAAGCAATGCAGCAAAGGAAAGAATCTGAAAAAGTGTTAATGTTATTAGCCATGAATGAACTGGGCAAATGGGCCAGGTGTGCACATGATGGTAGGGTCCATTGGTTATGACTTTAGGGTTTAGAAGCCCACCAGCGAAGCCAAGCCAGGCTCGCATTCCTTAATTCTCATTGCTCCACCCTTCAACTCGTTTTCTACGTCAATCCATTTCATTTCACACAATCAAATTTCGACATTGATTGTCTTCTTAGCTAGAATTCTCTCGACCAAACAGTTGGGTCGGTTCGAATTTTTTTTTAAATGTTAATGATACTACAAGATAGTATTATTACAAGAAAGTATTATTTTTCAAAAAAAAAAAAGTGTTGACACCCGAATTTTCATTTTAGGGTAAAATTGTCCATGAACATGAAAAATGAGATGAATGGCCAAGATTTAAATGATGATGTGTTAGTCTTAATTGGATTTTAGGTCAACTTATGGATGTTTTTAGTAAAAGGGTTTGGTTTTAAGCCTGAAAAGCCTAAGTTAATTAATTGAGCCCAAGATTGGTCATAATTTAATTATAATTATTATAAGTAAAGTATGTAAATGTAGCCTATGTGTTTTCTAAACACAAGCACAGGCTCGTTTGCTAAACGCAAGCACAGGCTCTTTTGCTAAACGCAAGCTAAGGTTCGTTTTCTAAACGCAAGCTAAGGCTCGCTTGCCAAACGCAAGCACAGATTCGTTTTCCAAACGCAAGCACAGGTTCGTTTTCCAAACGCAAGCACAGGCTCGTTTTCCAAACACAAGAACATGAGCGTTTACTCAGCGCACGTGAGTCGTATTTCGCAGAAGCGCTTTCTCAACGCGCGTTTGAGTTTTTTGATACGTTTTTCAATCAAGGATACATGGAGTAGGATAGAAAATTTCTATTCCTTGGTGATTGATTGCATGGTGCGGCAGTTCTCCATTTTTACTCCCAAGCATTCGTGCAACGACCAGTCAATTTTCAGCGCAGTCCATGCGTTGGAGCTAACTTTTCACCAGATTCGTTGCCAGAACGCGCGTTTGGAGGAAGCAGCAGCATGCGTCGACGCAGGCCAAGGG